>QWTY01049801.1:0-10743 GCA_008033365.1 Pseudorectes ferrugineus | reverse complement strand
ATGAACCTTTCATTGTCTGTCCCCTATCCAGTTGCAGGGAGGGAAAATAGAGAGGCTTTGGTGGGTACCTGGCATCCTGCCATGATCAACCCACCAGAATACAAAATAGTTCCATTTCCTTTTTCAAACAAAAGCTTCCATCTGCTTTCGTCTGCCTACATAACCTACAGTGTAAAAAGGCTCTTCATACAAAAAAAGCAGAGATGAATATAAAATGGGTTTAGCTGAACATGTCTGTCTTCACCTTGCCACATCTGTTTAACAAAAATAACTTTATTGTCAATTCACTAGTGTTTTCAGTTATAAAACAGAAGAAATATGAAAGCCCACCTAAATTCTCAGCACTCATACTGTCCCTTCTCTTTCTTCAGAAGAACCTTATTGCTGAGCCTAGTCAGTTTCAAATTCTTGCCAATTTTCATTGCAAAATAGCAAGATTTTAATTTTGTTACATGTACTCAGTGGAATTAAAAACTAATAAGGTATTTTGTTTTGTGAAACCCCCTTCATGATCAGCTTAAATTTTAAGTTAGATTTCAGTCAAATGTCCCTTTAGTTGTATGCTTTCTTTCATGTGCTTCTAATCTATCAGCACTGATGATATATAGAAGTGGCTTTGAAATGGGGAAAATGTATGACTAGTGGGTTTTTTTATACATCAGTTGGGGGAAAAAAAGGCATCCAAATACTACAATGTCAACATAAAGCAATTGTAAATTTCCTGGGGTTTTTTATCAATTAGGGTCAAAAACGAATGTTTGGAACTTACTTCCGTGTTGGTTTCTATGGATCCAAATTTGGGGACTTGGATGAACAGGAATTTGTTTATAAGGAGCCTGCAATTACAAAACTCCCTGAGATTTCTCACAGATTAGAGGTAAGGAAAAGCATTATGTTAACATGATCTCAGATGTTCTATTATACTTTTCAATGAACCCACACAGTCCTAATAGTATTATTGCTATATAAAAAAATCAGTAACAAACTGATTTGTACCATAGATTATTTCCTTTGTGCATATCCTTTCCACAGTATCCCTTTTTAAAGCATAATGATCTAAGTGATCCATTTTCTTGAGGCTATGTCTTTTACAAGCAGGCCTGTAATACACTGAATGATTTTGAGCATGCCAGGTATTTGCTTCAGTATCTTTTCAGCTTTTTTATAGAATTGCTATGTTCCCTTCTGAATCTTTTACCTCAAGTTCTGTGATTGTCTGAGCAGCTCACCATGATCTTTGTCAGAAGATGCCTTACCCTGGCCAGCTGTGGTTTGTGGAGCAGTATACTGACAGTACAAAGACCAGAAATCATCATGGTTGTCACTCCTTTCTCCTAGAATTGCATTAGCATTGCATTAAGGACTAAAAACATTTTGTGATAATTCTGTTTCCTTTCTAGGGATTTTATGGCCAGTGTTTTGGGGAGGATGCTGTGGAAGTGATTAAGGACTCTGCTCCTGTAGACAAAAGAAAGCTGGATCCCAATAAGGTAGGGAAAGTACTACTGAGAGGGTTGAGTGCTTTGTCACACAAGAGAAAGGAGGAGAGGAGGTCCCCCTTGCAACTTTTATACTCCAACACTAAGGCACTAAAAGAAACCACCCAACATCGTATCTCTGTGCCCAGGGGTATTAAAGTCTCTGTGACAGGCTTAGCATGGTAGCTTGTCACACAATATGGAAATTAGAAGTTCTGATCTCTGGTCCCTGCCCTGGTTCTGATCCCCACGGTTAAGCTGTGCCCTCCTAGATGCAAGTTTTGTCAGCTCTGAATTAGAAAATGATCCCTGAAGGACTTTCAGCTCTGTGTATTTCCAGACCACCCTTAGCCAGTGTGTACTATGGGATAGTTCACATGCACCACTCCCTTTACCTTCCTTGGGTTGTAAAGTACTGTAATGGCTCTTCCCTCTTTTCTTAGGCATACATACAAATTACTTTTGTGGAGCCATATTTTGACGAGTATGAGATGAAGGACAGAGTTACCTACTTTGAAAAGAACTTCAATGTCTGTCGGTTCATGTACACTACGCCTTTCACCATGGATGGGCGCCCCAGAGGAGAGCTTTGTGAGCAATACAAGAGGAACACCATCCTAACCACAATGCATGCTTTCCCCTACATCAAAACTAGAATCAATGTCATCCAAAGAGAAGAGGTAATTGGGTTTTGAAGAACAATCCAATTTCTCAAGGACTGAACGAGTCTCTGGGTGGGAAGATAAACAGAAAAAAAAGAATGCTGAATTTCTCAGATGTTGCTCTTGTAAACAGGAGTATCGTAGAAGGGACAGACAAGGCAAGGTAGAGATTTACTGTAGAGAAGAGAGGATAGCCAGCGTACATTCTTCTTTTGACCTCCTAGCTTTAATGCTGTGTAGGAGGATGTGTGGAGCTCTGTTTGTAGCTGTACTTCTAGCTGATAAAGAAGAAGTAGGCTAGGAGAGAACTAGATTGGGCTCTGGGCTTGCTTAGAGACAGGGAAGATTTATACTGTAGAAAGTATAACACCATTTCAGGCATGAAGTGAGTAACTTAGAATAATAATGAATTCATGTGAACAGGAGGTCTGATTCACACCCTATTCTTGCACATAATAATATGTCTGAGAGCTTTGGATCAGATGCACCATCTACCAAGATGACAGTTAGATTGAACAGTGTTCCTGGGTTTGAAACAGGAGAATGATATTGTCGGATTTAGAACAGGTCAGCTGCATGCATGATTCAGGTACTGAACCATCTTTTCTTCCATTTCCCTTAGTTTATTTTAACCCCAATTGAAGTTGCTATTGAAGATATGCGTAAAAAAACACAGGAACTAACTGCAGCCACCAACCAAGAACCACCAGATGCCAAAATGCTCCAGATGGTTTTGCAGGGCTCAGTTGGGGCCACTGTAAATCAGGTAAGGGATCCAAATAAGCCAGATTAAGAACTTCTGCATACTTTTCTCATTGTGCATTCCTTTTTGCTGCTATTTCTTGCACTGGAAGAAGTACATCTAGTCAGTCACATTTAGTCACAATGTGCATTTAAACTTCATCCCTTGATATTTAGTCACTGTATGCTGTTCATTAGCTATGCTTTTGGTGAAAGTGCTCACAGGAAGCGCTGTCCTGGCTGTAGGTGCAGAAACTCACAGAAGCCTTGTGAATGCATCCAAGGATTTTTCATTTCTAACATGCTAGCCATCTCAGCCATTTTGTTCATTCCAGATGTATCCTTGGGGAATGGGAATAATAATAACAATTCTCTTGTGGAACCACCACAAACTCAGTTTCACGGAAATTAAGTCAAGACCTGAATGCCCCAAAAGAAAGCTGAGATGCAATAGGTATAACATAAATACACACACTAAAAAAAGCCCAGGCAATTAAAAAAATTTAAAATGGAAGGATGAAAACATGGCTGAGCAAAAACTTGGTGTTATGCACAATTTCACAGAGCTTGGGGTTTTTTGCTGAAAGCCTAAATACTCTCAGTTTCTCCAGATTCTCATCAGCCAAAGCATCTAGTCTGAAATAATGTGTCATTGTAAGCTTCGGAAAGAGTGATCTTTTTTGGCACTGGGCTTATTGCCTGAAGGTCTTGTAATACCACACATAGGAGCTGTGTTTCTCTAATATAACCAGGTTTGTCACTAGCTGTCCCAGCTCCTCTCTGCTGAGCAGAATTTGTTCCCTTTGTTGTGGAACTGGAGGAGGAAAAATAACAGGAGAGGGTAAGATATGATGGGCAAAAATTCTGCTTGCCAACGGAAATATTGTGGGGGAAAGGGAGCTAAAAACCATCCTGTTACGGTAACTCTGCAAAGCTTTTTTTTTTTCATAATTGCACTCACAAAATAACAAACAGCTTGAAACAAACGTGTGGTCTGTTTTCAGTCTAAGCAGGTGGTTTTGACATTTTCCTGTGTTATTTCTCTAAGGGACCACTAGAGGTAGCGCAAGTGTTCCTGGCTGAAATTCCAGCAGACCCCAAACTTTATCGACATCACAACAAGCTGAGGCTGTGCTTCAAAGAGTTTATAATGAGGTCAGTAAAACAAAATTGAAATGCTGAATTGCATCAATACATCCAATATTAGCAATAATGCAACGAAAATATAACTGAGTAATTATGGAAGTTCACATCATGAATCCTGGCATCTCCTGCTTTAGACACTCCGACCAGACTCCTTATCTCTGCTTCACGTGAATGCCTAGGTAGGCATTGCATCTCAAAGGGAAGAAACACTTTAACACTATAAACTAATAATGCGTAAATTAAGATCTTCCATTTGTTTTATCTTCCAACATCTTATAGAAATCAAACATTTCAGATTATTGCCTTGATTTCATTTTTAATAAAATGACATTCTTATGTAGAAAGCTGTTCATAAGAAAACCTTATCTGTCAAGCAGACACAGTGGTAGTGGCAGACACGTGTCCTGTTTGTAAATCTCAACAAGCATATTCACATATGAAGATACTCATCTCCTTAGTCAAAAGTGTCCTCCTTGCTGAAGGATAAGTTTGAGTTAAATAAAAACGAGTCTTCTGCAGAAGATACAGCTTCTAATTTCTGCTATTGCAAATTTATCTGTTTATACAGTAAGTAGGCAGCTAGCTCAGTATTCTGCAGTCATTAAATTTGTTTTTTATTAGCTCACTCACGCTTTCCTAATATCTAAAAAATACCATCTCAAGTTATGTACTTGGAAAAGACAGAGCTTTCTTATTAGTTCATTATCACTTTTGTCTTGACAAGTTACCAGAGGAATGCCTAGACCAAAGGAACTGGTTTCTTGTCCATGCAAATCACCTAACACAAAGTGAATGAGTTTAACAGAAGTAGATTATATTTATCATGTCTTTTTTTCTTTCCTTTTGCCTAGGTGTGGTGAAGCAGTGGAGAAAAACAAGCACCTTATTACTGCTGACCAGCGGGAATATCATCAGGAGCTCAAAAGAAACTACATTAAACTGAAGGAGAACCTTAGGCCCATGATTGAGAGGAAGATCCCAGAGCTGTACAAACCTGTAGTGAAAGTCCACAGCACAAGGTATAGTTAGGGCAGGGTTATCTGTTGTGGCTATACAAAAATATGCCCTTTTTTTGCAAGGAAGGAAGGGAGTTTTACTGGCAGCTAAAACCAAGCCAGAATATACACTGCCAACTCCATTGCTGATTAAAGAAATCTGCTGACTTCCACTGGAGATAATTGTAGTGTTAGCTGTGTTTCTCAAGCTCCGCATTCCGGGGTAGAGGATTTATGTAATTTTAATGCATTGTTAGATAAGACTGCCCCCTCAACCTAACAAAGTTCCTGGAAGCATCTTGTGAATTCTTCAGCCTTTGAAGCGAGGAAGGAGGTAGAACAAGTATGGCACCATGTGGTCTTAGGCAGCATGAACTGAGTCATCCTTTCACTACAGAAAACATAATCCTTTTCAGTCATATGACTGAGACAGAAGAGTCTAATGTTCTTTGCTTATGAATATATCCTGCTTCACAAAGCCACTGTGCCCAGTGTGGGGTGGGAGGAGAAGAAGAAATGACAACTCTGACCTGCCAACATGTAGCATGTTGCAGCTGATGCTCCTTTTCACAAGACAGGTATTTCTTTGATTGTTTTTCATTTGCCAACTTTATTTATTAATCTGTTTCATTGCAGGGAATCTTTTCGTAACCACAGTTTTAGGAAGTACGATGCCCAGACTTCTTCCCAAAGCACCTAAGAACTATCTGCTTCAGCCAAGGAAGAGCTTCATGCTGCAAGACAGAAGTGATGGACTATTTATTCCACATCTATGAAATCAGAAATCTCTCACAAGACAGCATGTGTGCTTCCTGGACGGCATGCAGAAAAGCATTTACACAAGATCACTGAATGAAAACTAGGGGATAATTCCTAATCAAGCACATATCATGAAGGCTTGGAAAGGAAGGGGATGCTTTTTAAATACTTTTGTATATATTGTACAACAATCACCTAATGCAGAGGGGTGGACCTTAGCGTGGTCAGTGGCATGAAGTCAGTCATGACTAGGTGACAGACATAGAACTTTGTGTGGTTTGGTTGAGGTGAATCCAAATAACATGTCTAAGGAATAATGACAAATTATATATGTTTATGGTCTTTTTCCAAGACAGCATTTATCCATGTGCTTTTGGCAATGAAGCACATTCTGCAAGTTAATCACATGCTTAAATATTGTCTTAATGAGGAGGGACGTGGTCACCTGCTCAGTGTTTGCTGAGCTGGTGCTCTAGGAAAGGATAATTCCCTCAGTTTCTGAACAGATTCTCTGTCATGGTCCTTAACTGCAGGGAGTTCTGCACAAGTTTTCTCAACCAAAGCATGAAAATCAAGAAGTAGCAATAAACAGTTCTTATAGATCTTCCAAATTTTTTTCTAAGTATAGGGACATGCACTATAGGGACTTGACATGCAATTAGTAATCTGTGACATATTTAGCAGAGCTACAAGTAATAGTTTAAAAAGAAGATGCTAAGCTATGACTGATTCTTTATTACATAAAGCTCTTATGTAGGTAACCTTATCCAAAATTAACTACAGAAGCTCACAATGGGGATTTCCTGCAAATCACGTGACTAAGGCTTTACTGCTGCTTAAGCAAAATTAGCACATAATTTCTAATACATAGTACTTGGTATTTTTTGAGTCCTAAGCAAACATCTTACTAAATAATCTTTACAGCACTTCTCTGAAGTATGGAAATGTTATTGCAATTTTTCAGATGAGGATGCGGAGAGAGAGGAGAAATTAGGACTTTGGGAACTCCTTTAGTGAGGCAGTGGAAGAGCTACAATTTTTATTTTAACTATGCTTACCATGTAATGTTAGTATTTTGAAACAAAGATCCATGAAAGCATCTTAAATCCTACTTCCTCTACTCTACCTCTTCAATGTTTTGGAAATTATACTTTAATGCTGATTAAAATAACCAATTCCATTTGCCCAAGCACAGAATTGAATGTTAAAATTCAAGGAAATTTTTTCCTTTGTACTTAATTTTAGAAAATTACAGTGAACTTTCTCAGAGCTGATGCCATATGTTTCTAAAGGCAAGGCCTCTTTGCTCCAAAAATGTAAGGGAGATTGAGGCTGTTGCTTTTAATGGAAACATTTTGACTCTTCACAGTCATCTGCTGCCTTGCCATTTGATAATATGAATATTCCAAGCACTTCACTGATATTTGTATCGTATTTTGAATGTGCTTTGTAGAAGATTCGCATGGATGATCAAACAAGATGAGATGTGGAAATAGGTGAAATAAACCCTGTAGTTACACAGCACTTGGAGTGTAAGAAAATAATTTCGCTCCTCATTCATAGTACCGTTAAATGAAATAATCAGGAATAAGTACT
Source organism: Pseudorectes ferrugineus (assembly GCA_008033365.1). Taxonomy (NCBI): domain Eukaryota; kingdom Metazoa; phylum Chordata; class Aves; order Passeriformes; genus Pseudorectes; species Pseudorectes ferrugineus. The sequence goes on along the minus strand of QWTY01049801.1, from coordinate 3,366 downwards.
CCCTGATTTTGAAGTGAGCACATCCAAAGTGTAGAAGCAAATGGTATGAAAAGCTCAAAGCAAAAGATGCCTCTTTGTCAAAGTGGCTTCCCTATATTCAAGTTGCTTTGAAACAGTTCTAGATTGAAAAGATTACTAATTTCCCAAAGTTTTGAAGCTATGAGATCTCTGCCTATCAGAACCTAGCCCCTTATCTATTGTTTTTAACTGCTAGTTGAGGAGAAAGGTCAGAATACTGTCATCTATCAGCCCCACAATTCAGCCTCACTGTTTACAAGATACTTATCCTTTACAGCCTAACTAACAGAAGCCTCAGGTAAACAAAACCCCTTACAGTTGTACAATAAACTAGGTAAAAGTAATGAAGTGGTTCCTTGAATTGAAATAATACTCAGGATAATATGAATACTGATGGACTCTTCACTCCCATTTTATAAGCTGAGCACCTCACAATCAGATGGCCAGTCTTGCCCTCAGTTTGCATTTCATGTTGTCACTTCTACAAATGGAACATGGCTTGTACATTTCTTTCAAGAGCTGAACTATGTTAAACAAATGTTCTATCTTCTGATATTCATTTTGCAATAAAGTAACTGTTACACAGCATATTTAGAAGTGCCTTTGTGTTGCAACTTATACCTCAACAGAACACAGCTGGAAAGAAAATTTCAGTAGGAACAACATTTTCTTGTAGAAGCATCATTCAGCAAAAAATACAAAGATTTGGGCAGAGGATGCATTGGATGAATTGTCTTTAGGATAAATTGTGCCTGTTGCAGGGATTACAAGCAACAAGTTACTTCCCAAGTTCTGTTTTTCGTTCAGCATATGTGAAAAATGTCAGTGGGAAGCTCAGTGACGGTAGCGCCCTCCTTTATTCCTCTGGTCTGTAGCTGTAGAGAAGAAATATGCCTGATTCCTGAATTCAGCATCTGGGTGATTCAAGACTAGGGAGAGTTTTGTGTGTCCAGACGAGGTAGGTCCAGGGCTAAGCTGCTGAGGCTGTCAAAGGGGAACCAGCAGGTGAGCACTACACCATCCTAGACATTTGGCTGGGAGGTCACCAGAGCTCGCTCACTCCTTGCATTTACCACCAGCAGGCACCAGCTCTAAGGAGCACGGTGCTGAATTTGGCTCAGGAATCCTCTAGCTCAGCACGAGCTGACCAGGTCAGCCAGGCCCCGTCTGCGGCAGCACACGGGTGGCAGGGCGGTGACCAGCAGCCTCAGGTCTGTGCACAGTCTGTGCACAGCCCCACTGCCACAGGAGAGCACACCTGATCCAGACCAGGTGTCACCACACACTTGCACATCTGGCAGATGTAAGCAGTCCGTGCTGGCTGTGAGAAGGCAGCAATAATGCCCAGAAATACAAATGTCAGCGCGTTTTGAAAACATTTGAACCGTCAATGTAGCTGCTTTTGGTCAGCACTACGAATCCTACATAGGCAGCCCTATCGCTGCATTTCCTGGTTTGCAGAACAGCATCCATACAGGGAGCACACCCTTCATGCTCCTTGAAAGAAACCACAACATCAGGAGGTGATGGACTGAACAGGCACGACCATGAGTAGGAGTAGCCACACTTGTGCCAGGTACAGAGAAAAGCAGTGTTGTCACTTAAAACTGGCAGGTCTGGGTTACTTGACCTCTCCTGGGAAGCTGAATGCTTTCTCATTATGTTTCCCACCAATTGTGAAGGCTTGGAAAAGTGAAAGCAAACATTTAAACTCTTTTTTTGTTGTTTTTCTTTTTGCCTGTTGGAAGTATCATTGCCACAAATATTTCAGAAAGGGCAATTAAAGCTTAGCAGGCAGCCTGACACAGGGCCAGCTAGGACTCTTTCAGGTGTTTCAATCTCTCAAAGCAATGGTTGTTATGAAAATGAAGCACACAATAATACTGTTTTACTGTGCTGATGCCTTCTGGTAGAGAGGAACACGTACAAGTAGTGTTCATAGAGTGTTGCCACTAGTGCTGAATTTGGGAGTGGGGTAATTTGGGGAGTTGCTTGGCTGACTATGTTTTAACCATCTTTTAAACTGGTTAAACGGAGTGATTAAAAACTAATCAACAGGTCTTGAACAAGGCATCTCAGGTTGGGTAATGCTCCAGTCTAATCAGTGCACTGAAAAGAGAAGGGGCCCCTGTGGAAAAAGTCCTTTTTGATTACATGAATACAGACAATGCACTCTCACAGTAGAACTCAGTTTGTGTTTTGGAAAGTTACAGTACATTCTGGCATTCATTGAGCACTTCGCATAGTGTATTGAATGTGTTGCTGCGACTCCTTATGTTCTTACTGAGGAATTGGTTTAAATTACTCATTTTCATTCAAAACCAGACTGTTTTGCAAGTGTTCAAAAATTAAAAAACTAACCTTGAAGAGGTTTTTTGCAAAAAATGTTGTCACTCAATATTGGTCAGTCAAAAATCCTGAAAACATCAAACTAAGTGTTTAGCTGATCAAACCAAGCAAATTAAAACCCTGAAGATGCTCAATAGTAACTTTAATCGGAGTAAGTTAGAAAGCCTTGAAAGTTGTAACATTTTGTTCAGCTTGTCTGTTCTAAGCAATCTGATGCTTTGCACCCTTCAAAACAAAATTTTCTCTGTAGAAAAAAAATACAAAGTTGAATTTTACTTCTTTTTTAAGTTTCCCTTCATTAATTTAAAAGATACCTAAATGATTACACACCCTTTTTTCTATGTTCTTCTAGAACTATGTCTTGTTACAGAAATAAGGTTTTTCACTATCAGCCTCTATCCATGAAATATTTCTAAACATAGGATCTAATAGGATGCAAATTACACAAGAAAATTAAATAATCAAAGGGACAAGGTGTTTCAGCTGGATGGCAAGAGGACTATGTCTTGTGCATTTAATAAACACCTGTAAAACAACTAGAAGGGAAGATTTCCTATCACACATTTCTGACTTCCCCAAATGTGAACATCTGTGCAAATTTTTTTTTCCCAAGAAGAGCTCAGTGGAAACAAACAAACAAATAAACAAACAAACAAATGCAAGCTTAGCATTGCTGATACATCTAGAATTTGAAAGTGCCAGAAAGCTATCTTAAAACCTTAAGAACCTCAAGCAAACAACTGTTTCTGGACTTAATACATAGTGAAGAAAGGAAGTACGGACAAAACCCTGTCCCCTCCTTTATTTGCAGGTCGGCTTTTAGAGAGATGAACAGTCCCTTCTCAGGTATCAAAGAAGGGTTGGAAGTGCTCCAAAGGAGTGTGTTCCTTTTTCAGTTAAGGCATAAAATCCTGGGCTCAAATCTAAACCCTTCAGGAAGCATTTTTCCCAGAAGAAGAAAAGGAAGGGGAAGGCGAAAGGAGAAGGGGAAGGGGAAGG
>QWTY01049798.1:0-19942 GCA_008033365.1 Pseudorectes ferrugineus | reverse complement strand
GAGCAGGAGGGGCAGGGTGCAGCACGCAAGCGGCACAGGGCACCCTCCTGGCCCCACACTAGGGGCAGAGAGATGGGGCTGGAGCTCGAGGAGCCCCGCGGCGCTTGGGGACACACGCAGAAAACCAGAGCAGCATCGGTTTATTGGCATCGTGACGGACGACACCCTGTCCTGCCAGCAAGGGACACCTCCAGTCGCCACCCCCGCCACCCTGGGGATACCCCAGGAGGGAACAGCACCCCTCATGCCAGCTGTCTGTGCCTCGGACGCTCTCTGCTCGGCAGGGAGGAGGCAACGTTCACTTCAGCTGGCGCAGGAAGCCCAGCAGGGCCCGGTGGAAGTCCTCTGGCTTGTCCAGGTAGCAGGCATGGCCAGCACCGGGCAGCACGGCCACACGGTGCTCAGGGAGGTGCTGGAGGTTCTGCAGGGCCTGGGGAGCCAGGTGTGTGTCACGGTCACCGTACAGGATCAGGGTGGGCGTCTTGGTAAGGGGAGAGAGAAAAGAAGAGCAGCTGTCAGAGGGGTGAATGGCCACCACGCTCCCCCTGGGCTGTGCCCACATCCATCGGTCACCCTCCATCACGGGGGGCTGCAAAGCTGAGGGGAGGCAGGTGCCAGCACCCCCATGAGCTGGGGGGCACAGGTACCCCTCAGTCACCCCAAAACAGGGCCACCCTCCACATCACCCTGCTGGCTCACAAGGCTCACCAGTAGCCAGGATAGCCCCCAAGAGCCCAACAACCCACCTGGACCCCCCTGTACTGCTCAGCAGTGTAGTCCTTGGTGCCCATGGGCGCGATGGGCACGAAGCCGGCCAGCCGGTCCCCGTGCGCCAGGAGGAAGGGCAGGGCAAAGCGGCCGCTCATGGAGGGGCTGACGAGAACCGGCCTCTGCATGCCCAGCTCCTGGAGGACATGTTCCAGGAAAGTCCTCCGGCCCTGTGCCGTCACCGCCATCTCCACTGGGGGCGAATCCCCATAGCCTGGTATGGGGAAGAGGGCATAGGGTGGTCAGGGGGCATTGTGCAGCCTGCAATGGTCTCTCCTCACCAGGATTCAATGGCTTGGCAAAAAACGGACACTTGATCAAGCCCCAGGGTTGGACAGTCGCAGCCATCAATGGCCCAGGACAGCGACAAATCCCGAGCACACTGCCCCAGGGATCACCAGCAGCTATCCAGAGCCCTCCCTAAAGAGATCCAGAGCCCAGCAGTGACTAAGGTGAGGGACCGGAGCTGCCCAAAGGGATCAGCTAAGCACAGTGCCATGGTCCTACCGGGCAGATCTATTGCGACCGCACGGTAGCCTTCTCCAGCGAGCAGCGCCAGCGTGCCCAAGGCCTCCCACGTCTTGGAGGTGAACGCCTGGCCGTGCAGGAACAGGACATCGGGCCTGCGTGGGGGAACACAGGCGGGAAGGGGTTCAGGAACGCTGCCGTGCCTGCAGCGTCCAGCGACCACGGGGGCTGGTGAAGACCGACCCCAGGGCCTGCCACCCCCCGTGCCGGCGGGCTGACCCACCTCCCGGGGCCGGCAGCGGCTGCGGGAACCTCCCTGTAGAACACGGGGGGCTCTCCCGCAGCCATCCCCGTCCGCGCGGTGCCGTTGGCCGCTCGCCAGCCCCGCTTCCCCTCGTCAGGCCGGGAGCGCCGGGCGGCCGGGAGCAAGAGGTACAGGAGGAAAGCGAGGAGCGCCCCGAGGAGCAGCAGCCCCAGGCGGCTGCGGGCAAGCAGCATCTCTGCTCCCGCTGAAGAAGGAGAGCGGCAGCGCGGGGCTGCGGGACCCAGCCCCGCTGCTGCGGGGAGGGCAGGTCCCGGTCCCCGCTGCTCTGCTCTGCTCGGCTCCGGCCCAGCCCGAGCCCCGGCCCAGCGCTGCCGGCCCCGCTCGGCCCCGGCTCCGCCGCCCCCGGCCCGCCGCGCCCTCGGCTCCGCCTGGCGGCAGCCCGCGACGCTACAGCCCCGAGGGACAGAGCGGCCGGGGCCGGGAGTGGAGCCCCGGCTCGGGGGACCGGCTGGGGCTCGGCTAAGCTGGGCAGAGCTCGGCTATGTTCGTCAAGGGCTCGGCGGCTCTCGCCAGAGCTCGGGCAGGGCTCGGGCTGGGCTCAGTCCGGCTCGGCAGAGCTCGGGTTCTGCTCTGCAGCGCTCGGCCTGGCTCGGTAGAGTTCGGGTAGGGCTCGGCTTCGCTCGGCAAGACTCGGCTTCGCTCGGCAAGACTCGGCTGCGCTCGGCAAGACTCGGCTGCGCTCGGCAAGGCTCGGCTGCGCTCGGCAAAGCTCGGCTTCGCTTGGCGGGGCAGGGCTCAGCCCGGCCCGGCCCGGCCCGGCGGGGCCCCCGCGGTTCCCGGGGCCGCCCCGGACCTTGCGCTCCATGAGGCGGTGCCGCCGTTCTCTCGCCCGCCCCGCCGCTCTTTGGCCCCGGGGCACGGCAGCCCCAGTCCCGTGGTGCGGCGGGGGAAGAGGCGAGAGGCGGCCGGCCCCGTGCGCGGAGCAGCAGGTAAGGGCTGCAGGCCCAGCGCTGGACGGGGAAACTGAGGCAGGGGCGGGCCCGTGAGCCCGCCTGGCACATCAGTGACCCCGCTGGTGCCACCACAGTGAAGGTCATGCCGGTGTGACCCCTCATAGCCGTCCTGCCTTCCTGCCACCACCGGGCCGCGACAGCAGCAGAAGGCCCGTCAGCCGTCCTGTTCCCACCTCTCACCCCACTGAACAGCCCCCCGGCCCCCAGGCATGGCCACCCCCCGGATCACCGAGAGCACCGTCACGGTGCAAGGACAGACCCTCTTCTACCGCCAAGCTGAGCCAGCCCAGGCAGTGCCGAAGCTGACAGTGCTGCTGCTGCATGGCATCCGCTTCTCCTCCGAAACCTGGCTGCAGGTGGGGACACTCGCCATGCTGGCTGAGAACGGCTACCGAGCCGTGGCCATCGACCTGCCGGGTAAGGTGTGGTGAGCACAGCCCTAGAGACAGCTGGGGTAGCCAGCAGTTTGTGGTGCCAGGATGGCAACCCCGCTGTCCTGCTGTGCTGTGCTGTGCTGTGCTGGCTTCTCCCAGTCACCGAGGCAGCGTGGAGCCTGACAGGGCCACTTCTGTCTCCCATGGTTCAGGGCTGGGGCGCTCGAAGGATGCCGTGGCCCCAGCGCCCGTGGGCCAGCCAGCACCAGCAGCATTCCTGAAGGCAGTTTCGGAGGCTCTGGGCCTGGGTCCAGCTGTGGTGATCAGCCCATCGCTCAGTGGCATGTACTCGCTGCCCTTCCTCTTAGAGCACAGCCACCTGTTCAAGGCCTATGTACCTGTGGCACCCATCTGCACTGAGAAATTCACGGCGGAGCAGTATGCCCAGATCAAAGTACGGGCTGGGAGGGCACTGGGGAGGTCAGGGAACTGGGAGGGGATGGTGAAGAGGGGACCCTGGTACTGAGGTTGGGCAAGAGAAAGGCCAAACAGGCCAGAAACCCTGTTGCCACTGAAAAAGGGGAATGTGATGGTGAAGGAATGTAAATGTGAGGTAGTGGGAGGGAAAGGGGGCAACTGGAGACCCAGGAGTCTGAGCTTCAGTTTCCCTTTGTCATACTGGGTGGGGGAGAAGGGCAAGTGTCTCCCCTGCAGGGTGTCCCTGGCCAGGAGGAGCGAGTGCCTGGGTGACACTTGCAGGCTCAGGGTGCGTTCTCCCTCTACAGACCCCCACGCTGATCGTGTACGGGGACCAGGACGTGGAGCTGGGGCAGACCAGCCTGAACAACCTGCGGCACCTCCCTGAGCACCAGGTGCTGATGCTGCAGGGTGCAGGACACGCCTGCTACCTGGACAAGCCCAATGAGTGGCACCGTGGACTCCTGGCCTTCCTGCAGCAGCTGAAATGAGCAGGATGGGACCACAGGGCAGGGGGATGTGGCCAGCCCACCCACCCCTCTGCCTGCACATGCACCCTTGTGCCAACCCAGGTGCTTGGCTGGCACTCACACTGCACTGGCCCACACCAGCACCCACCTCTCTTGGGACCAAATAAAACCCCAGGCTTTGCCACTGCTTTCCTGCCACCTTCATCCTGGTTCTTTTCCACCTTTCCCACCTCCTTGCCCCATCCCCACCTCCATGGCTGCTGTCCCACCCAGGTTTGGGGGGTGACAGAAGGGAAGATGCAGCCTCTGAGGGATGGCACATTTGGGGATTGTGGGTGGGTGAGTGCCAGCCTCGCTGGAGCCCACCCATCACTTCTGGCAGGACCCCCATCAACCTCAGAGGGTGCCATGGGAGCCCTGGGGCTGTGTTCAGGGACAGGTAGGTCCCCCAAGGTAGTGACAGCCGTGTCCCCAGCCTGCCAGCCTCCTCTTCATCCTCCTCTTCCTCCTCCCACCCATCCTGGCACACACCCAAGTCCAGGGTAATCCACAGGGGCTTAAAAGGGAACTGCCAGCCCAGGCAGGCTCCTGCCCACGGCGGCATCCGCCCAGCACCCTGGGGAGGTGGGGGGCGATTTACCCAACGAGTGGCTGCCATGAACAGATGAGGGGGCGGGCGGGGAGGCCTGACAGACGGGGGGACAAGACCCCTGCCTGCCACCTGCCTCCTCTGCCTTTGGTGCTGCTGCACCGGGCACTCGGGGGCACAGATGGAGCCGGCAGCAGGGTGCCCCCCCAGTGCCCCCCCCCTTCCCCAAGCTTGCCTGGGCTTTAGCTGCTTACGCCAGGGCCCAGGAGGATTTAGTGGGGGAGGTAATGGGGGGGGGCACTTTTCTGTGGGTGCAGGATGTCCGTGTGGGGGACACAAGGAGTGCCAAGGGTGCAGGAGCTGGTCCCTGCCCTGGCAGCATGGCAGGACCCGTGTCTGGAGCATCCCTGAACCCCCCCAGAAGGCTCAGGTCCCCTGTTGTCCCGACCCCCCCATTCAGGGGTGCCTCCTGCCCCTCCAGGCACCACCTCACCGCAGCAGCCCGGAGTGCCAGCGGGCCTTGGGGTGCCAGCTGCCCCATCCCTGCCCGCTCCGGTGTCCTTGAGCCCTCGAGCCCTGCCAGCTGATCGGCTTCCAGGAAAAAAACCACGCAATTACAAAGAGGGGCGATGTGTGAGCCAAAGGGAGGGGGGCCGGGGGGGCCAGGAATGTCCCCAGCGGTGGCAGATGGCCTTACCCAGGGTGCATTGTTCCTTTTAGTGTCTCTTATCCGCTGTAATAGGATCCCGGAGGGAGGGATGTGGGAGAGGGGAAGAGCGAGGGGGGCCCCGGCGTGGACCGGGGTGGGGGCCGGGGCTGCCAGCTTGGCCCTGGCCTGTCAAGCGGCTCATTGTTCCTGCCCCGGGTGTCACTGGGCGCCGCCGGGGACAATGTGGCACTGAGCGGGGCGGCCGGCGGCGGAGGGACGAGGCGCACGGAAAGGTACCCGCCAGGCCCCACTCCCGCGGGGACCAGAGGGCTTGGGGCGGCCGGGAGGGCGAGCAGAGAGAGGTTTCCCCAGGGACGGGGTGGGGGCTTCCTCCTGTGGTCCCCCCTCCCTTTGCCACGCGAAGGTGCCCCGAAGGACGGGCGGTGCCCGGCTTGGTGGCTGTCCCAATGCCAGCCATGGCAGGTGGCCTGTGCCCATCGCCGGGGCCTCTGGCGTCCCTGCCAGCCTGGCTCACCTGGGGGACAGCACCCCCCTGCCCGCAGACCCCCCACGCCTTGTCTGTGGCACTGGGGGGACACCCGTGGCCCTGCTGCGTTTCCCCCGTTCCTCCGCCAGCCTCGTCCTTCTTCCCCCGGCGGGGTCTTTTGTCCCTGGCGGATTCCTGCTGCCATTCATCCCCGGGGGACTGGGGACCCTGGCCGGCTGCGCGTCCCCGCCGGCACCACACACCGCTCCGGATGCCGCGGGCAGGGGTTACAGCAGGGTGCATCCCTCCCCCTCCGCCCCACTTCAGGCTCCCCTGCATCAGGAACGGGAAAATTCCACTTCTTCAGTCTCTCCACCTTTCTCCAGCCCGCGGTAACAGGAGGGTGGAGACGGGGCGTTCAAACCACCCCGGCGGTGCGAGCCGTAGCACTTAGGGGGTGCGGCCCCCCCCCTCGTTACCCTGATGCAGGAGATGTGCTGTAGCGGTGACGAGTCCTGCCAGCACCTAAAATAGCCGCCCCCCCCCCGCCATGCCCGCGGACACGGCCCCAGCCCCAACACGGGTGCTTTGTTTCAAAGCTGCTTGGCATCGCCCGGCTCGCCGGGAGCCAGCGGTGCCGCAGCCGCCCACCCGGGCCTGGACACACAGTAATTGTCCTCCTCCCAGGGGCTCTGCCGCCCACGGCCACCCGGGAACAGGGTCCGGGGGGGCCCTGGGGTGCTCTGGGAAGGGACAGGGTGCAGCGGCATCAGTCAGTGGGCATCATGCTGGGGTTTGGTTGGGGTGGTCCCCATCAGGGAGCTTGCCTCAGTTTCCCCTGGGGCTTTGCGCACGGGCAGGGGGAAGGGAGGAGGAGAAAGAAGGTGGCTTGCATAGCCTGTGAGACCACCCGGGCCACCTCTGCTCTCCCCACTCCAGCAAGTGTCTGCAAACAGAACCCTATCCCACAGCCATGCTCCACACGCCTTGCCTCTTCCCCCTGTACCCATCCAGTTCCTGGCTTTGTGCGGGACAGACTGAAGGCAGCTCAGGCAGACACATAGCAGTGGGTCCCTTTTGGGGGTGCAGGGTGCCTGTGGGGTGCCATGGGGCCATGTGAGCTTCCCCTGCCAGAGGAGGGCACAGTGCTGCCCCTGCCTCAGTTTCCCCATTTCCCAGCTGTAGGATTTTCAAGCTGGAGATCTGGGGATGGGGGGCTAGCTGGGGCATCTCCCCTTTCTGAAGACCACCATGTCCCACAGGCTCATCTCGCCCTCCCGCCATGGCATCGCCGGACGGAGCCAGTGGCGTGGGTGGCAGTCCCGAGGAGACGGAGCTCAGCATCACCCTGACCCTCCGCATGCTCATGCACGGCAAGGTAATGGCAGGGGGCTCAGTGCCGCTGGGGGCTCTGCAATGCCTGGGGTGAGGGGCCATGCTGGAGCTCCAGCTCCTCACCATGCCCTGTTTTCTTCCCCTGCTCCCAGTCTCCCCTGGGCATAGCATTCCCAGAAGGATTTCTTTCCCTATCCTAATCCAGGGAGGGGCACATTCCCATGCCCCAGTGTCACCCAGTGTCCCTAGGGCAAGGTCTGCCTGTTGCCAGGCTGTGGGCAGAGGAGGGATGTGGCAGGCAGGGAGCTGCCTGCTGACAGTGCCACTCTTGTCTGCCTTTGCAGGAGATCGGCAGCATCATCGGCAAGGTAAGATTTGGGGTCCTGTGTGTTGCCAGCCCTTGGCTCCCCTGGACCTGACCACCCACCCTGTTCCTTTACCTGCAGAAAGGAGAGACTGTTAAGAGGATACGAGAGCAGGTAAGGGCATGCTGATGGGCTGCCAGGTCCTGCTGCCTGTCGTGCCTGTACCTGGTGGCTCCCATGTGCCTGGCCCCCTAAACCCCAGGTGGAACCAGGGAAAACAAAGCGGCACCCCAGGGAAGGCTGCCCGGGGCAGGTGCAAGGGGGAAGGCTCAGGCTCAAAGGCATCAATCTCCCCCTTTGAGGCTATCCCTGGGGGAAGTCATGAAGCACAGGGCTTGTGACATCCCTAACGGGGTGTGACACTGTCCCCAGAGCAGCGCACGCATCACTATTTCGGAAGGGTCCTGCCCTGAGCGCATCACCACCATCACCGGCTCCACCGATGCCGTCTTCCGCGCTGTCTCCATGATCGCCTTCAAGCTGGAGGAGGTAGACAGCCTTCCTACATCCCTGCCAGGTGGCCCCACACCTGGGGGATCCTGGGGGTCTGACGCCGCATCCCACATCCCTCACAGGACCTGGGAGCAGGGGGCGATGGGGTGTCAGCAGGCAGAGCACCGGTGACCCTGCGCCTCGTCATCCCGGCCAGCCAATGCGGTTCCCTCATCGGCAAGGCGGGAGCTAAGATCCGGGAGATCCGGGAGGTGAGGCTGAGGGCAGCCTGGATGTGGGATCCCCTTTTTCCCCTGGGGGCACAGAGCCCTGGGTGTGGGGGCTGCCACAGTCCCACAGGGGCTGGGGGAGGTGATACAGGAGAGGGAGCATCACCCTGCAGGTCCTGCAGTGGTGCCTGGGGGCTCAGGAGGGGGACAGGGGAGGTGTGAGGTGCTGAGCCCTGGCAGGGAGTGGTTGGGGGACGCCGGCATCTCTCTTTGCTTCCTGCAGAGCACAGGGGCACAGGTGCAGGTGGCCGGTGACTTGCTGCCCAACTCCACTGAACGGGCTGTCACCGTCTCGGGGGTGCCGGACACCATCATCCAGTGCGTGAGGCAGATCTGCGCTGTCATCCTGGAGGTACCTGCCAAGCCCCATGCCCAGCCCAGGGGGCATCTGCTACCCACCTCCCCCTCCCCAAGGCTTCCCATGCCCATCTGGGCCCAAACACCAGGGTCCCCCTGTGTGGAAACCCATAGGAGCACCCTGCCTTCATGGTGCTGGGGGCTATGCCCAGCTTGCTGGGGGCATAAAGGGGCAGAGGGTCCTTGGGGCTACAGGGGCAGTCAGCTTCATCTCTCATCTCCTCCACCTCCTTCCTTCTGTCTCCAGTCGCCTCCGAAGGGGGCCACCATACCCTACCACCCTGGTCTCTCCCTGGGCACCATCCTGCTCTCTGCCAATCAGGTAAGAGGCCACAGCATCTCCAAGGGCATGAGGTGGCCAGGGGGGCAGCCTCTGCCAGCAAGGGGAAACTCTGGTGGGCTCAGGGTAGTCTCTCTGTCCCAGAGGGGAGTGACCTGAGACAATGGTCCCCACCTGGCTCCCCACTGATGCCCCTTTTTTCTCTCCCCAGGGCTTCTCCATGCAGGGCCAGTACAGCGGGGTCTCTCCTGCAGAGGTGAGTCTGTCCCTGTGGCAGCGGGGTCTGTGCCCACCGGGATGGGTGCTGCTGGGAGTGCCTGTCTTGGGAGGCACTGGGGCACAGGGGACCCTCTGCCATCACCCCTAACACCACCTTCCTCCTCTTTGCACTGCCTGGGCAGGTGACAAAGCTGCAGCAGCTGTCAGGGCATGCGCTTCCCTTCGCCCCCCTGGGCCATGCACCCACCATGATGCCAGGTGAGCATCTCCCATGCTCCCCCCAAGGCTGGGGGTGTGGGTGCCCCTCCTAATCCATCCACCCTGACACCTGGCCCTGATGAATGGGTTTCCATCCTCTGCACCCTCTCCAGTCCCAGCCCCCCCAGCATGTCTACCTGCCCCCCCAGCACAACCCTGTCATTGTTTTCCTGGGGTCCCTGCACTCACCAGTGCTCCCCAGTCCTGCAGTGGGAGAGCACCAGCACCAAATTATGACTTGTGTCTATGTCCCGTCCTCCCTGCCTCTCCCCAGGGGTCCTCCAGTTTTGTCCCCAGGGCCGCTGACCGCCCCAGTATGGGGCTGGGGTAGGGGCACAGAGTTACTGGAGACCTGCTAACATTGCTAACATCCCTGTCTCTCTCTCCAGGCCTGGATGCCAGCTCCCAGAGCAGCTCCCAGGAGTTTCTGGTGCCCAACGACGTATGTATTGGTCTGGGAATGACAAGGGGGACCACAGCTTGTCCCCACCCATGTGTCCCATCCCAGCAGCACTTTGCAGAGGCCAGCACCCACTGGCCCACACAGTGGAGGCTCTGCCAGAGCTTAGGAGCAGGAGGGAGTAGCTGAGGCAGAAGAAAAGGGAAACTGAAACACAGGGCAGGGGGAAAGGGTTTGGCCAATGCCAAGGAACGACCTTGACGTGTGGCACAATGCCAGCTAGAGGGACTTGAGTGAGACCAAGAGCAGGGTCTGCCCAAGGAAAGCAGTGCCCTGCCCTCCCAGCACCTTCCACAGCTCCACCAACCCTCCGAGGTGTAGGGTGTGTCCGGGTGAGCCCCTGGGAGCTCCCTGCTTGCCAAGACTGCTCAGGCTGCTCCTGGCTCACCCCATCCCTGCCCCTTCAGCTCATCGGCTGCATCATCGGCCGGCACGGCAGCAAGATCAGCGAGATCAGGCAGATGTCAGGCGCCCACATCAAGATTGGCAACCAGACTGAGGGCTCCAGTGAGCGGCACGTGACCATCACAGGGACCCCTGTCAGCATCACCCTGGCTCAGTACCTCATCACAGCCTGGTAGGTGTCAGCCTGGGGGGGGACACGTGCTGGGTTATAGTGAGCGGTGGCACTTCTCCAGCACCCCAAGGCAGCTCTTGGAGGATACCCCCACCACAGCATCCTCAGGAAGGATGAGCTGGGTGGTGCTTTGACATCCTGAGGCAGTAGATGCAGGACCCGAGACCCACCCGATTTGAGCCCCAGCTTTTTAATCCTGCTCAGTGGGATACCCAGGATGTGCCATGGAGACGTGTGCCAGAAGGGATGGGGCGCGTGGTTCCTGCACCCTAAGGTCGCAGTGGGGGAACCACTCTGTCACCATGGAACTCACCATCATCCTTCTCTCTTGCTTCCCCAGCTTAGAGACGGCTAAATCTACCTCCCAGGTGCCACCAGGCCCTGGCTCCATGGACCTCGGCATGGGCTTCTCCCAGCCCCTCGCCCCAGGCTCCGGTGCGGCACTTCCCGCCGTCGCCCCAGCCCCCCCGGCCCTGCTGGGCACCCCCTACGCCATCTCCCTCTCCAACTTCATCGGCCTGAAGCCGGTGTCCTTCCTGGCACTGTCCCCATCCTCCGTGGCAGGTCCCAATGGCGGCACCACCACCTACACGACCAAGATCTCGGCGGCCAACGGCACCAAGAAAGCTGACCGGCAGAAGTTCTCGCCCTACTGAACCCCACTGCTGGGTGGGCCAGGGGGTCCAGGGTGCTACTCAGTAGCAAGGGCACTTTCCCGCCACCCACCCTGACCTCAGCCTCTGCCAGGTGCCCCATGTCCCCCACCCCAGGGAGGGGAAGGGTCTTCCTGGTGGTGATGCCCGCTGGAGGAAGGGGCTGTTTCGTTGCCTGCTGCCCGTCCCAGCAGCGCTGTGCCCCCCTCCCTGATTTTCTGCACAGAGACCATGTGTCCTGGTATTGGGTGGGGGGGCTGTCCCTGCTGGCCTAGGGTCCCTTCTCCCAGTGCCCTGTGCTGGTGTGGGACCCCTGCCTCCTGCTCCTCGCCCTGCCTGCCCTGCCACCCTGCTCATGCCCACACTCCATCTGGCACCCAAAAGCCAGGTCCCACTGGATGAGGACTGCCTGGCCTTTCCAGGAGTCCCCTGTCCACTGGCTCTGGTGGGGGGCCCTCGCTGGGCCACCCTGGGGCAATCGCCTCCCAGCAACCCCATCCAAGGGCCAGTCCCTGCTGGCTTGGAAATGCTGTATATATATGAGTCTATATTTTTTCCTCCTTTGTAACTTATCAATGGTTTAATAAAAAGATAAAATTTACAAGAAAATAATAATAATAATAATATTCCCCACCCTGGGTGGAGACTTCCCCCAGAGCAAGGGTGGCCCCAGCTCCTGAGTGCTTGGGTGGTGGCTGGAAGGGCATCCCTCTGTCTAGGGGGGGATGCTGGCCTTCAGCCCCATCTCTCTGGGGGTCTTCCTGGAGCCCCTCCCTGCCATGGGGCAGTTAGAGACGCCGTAGGGGAATTTTTCCTCAGGCCTGCAGTTACTACTGGAGGAGGGACATCTCCAACCCACCATGCCAACACCATCCCTGGGACCTTTGTGGGTGGGATGGGGGTGATGTACCCCCGCAGCATTCCCCAAAAGGGTCCAGTCCTCTTTCTAGCACTGGGGACCCCATGAGAGTGTCCCCAAGCCCTTCAAAAGCAATGAGACTGAAGGGGAACAGCAGCTCCTGATCCCCTCTGGCTGCTGCTGCTGCCCTGGGGCACCCCACGCAGCCATCCCCCACCACCCTGTGTCACCATGTCCACCCCAGCGTGCCCTTGGCCAGCAGCCCGGTTTGGCTGGCACGTGGCGCTGCTGGCCGGGCTTCAGCTGGGCAGCTGTGTCCATAAACAGCCCAGGATGGACCCCCGGGCAGCCAGTTCCCCTGCAGGGGGGTGATCACTGCCAGCCGAGGGGGACAGAGGGCACGGCCAGGCATGGCCACGGGCATTGCACGCTGCCATGCCAGCAGGACAAACAGTGACACAGCCAGAGCCAGCCCCGTGGGTGTGTCCCCCTGATCGGTGTCATAGGGAGCAGGAGCTCCTCCACGCAGACGTTAGTGTTGGGTTAAACAGCCAAGGATGGAGGTCTCCATGCCTGCCATCCAGGCTCAGCACGGGGCTCGGGGCCCTGGTGTTACTGGTGTTAGTGGCATTAGCTGGAGCATTGCTCCTGGGTAGGATGCAAGGGACATCTGCTCTTCCCCGCTGGCCAGGAGTGCTCCCAGCAGGACAATGGAGGTGGAGGTGTGCCGTCCCCTGCCCCTGTGCAGGAGCCCCTTGGCATTCCATGTCTTGAGGAGAGCCCGTCCATGGAACTGGGCTGTGCTGGTGGAGCCAGAGACAATTCCAGCCTGCAGAAGAGAGATGTGACTTCCCCAGATCTGCTACCTTCTCCCGGCGGAGAAACCATCTTCCACCATAACCTCAGAGAAGAGGCAAAACCTGAACAAGGACTCCTCCAAATCCGAGGGATTGGGTCCAAGCAGGTCTGATGGGTCCCTGGCAGGTCTCCTGCCCAGCACGGTGGGACAGAGCCTCCTTCTCAGCTGCTCTCTTCAGGAACTTGACCTGGGGTGGGGAAGCCCGTTGTGGTCTGGTCCAGCCTGTTCCTGGGGCTGGGGCTGATGCAGCTGGTGTGGGTCTCCAGTGTGCAAGTTGCTCTCTGAAGGAACTGCAAGAAGTTTTCCTGAACAGAAGCCTCTGAGATGGAAAGACAGAGCTCCTGACCCAGTGGATGGTTAAGACAGCTGCGCCGGAGCCGGGCCAGCTCCTCACGGATTTGGCGGTTCAGCAGCCCGTAGAAGAAAGGATTAATGGCAAAGGAGGAGTAGGCAATCCAGGTGACCACCATCTCCCCGTGCCCACCACCCACAGTGCCAACAGTGACAGAGGAGTGCAAGTGGAAAGCAAAGAAAGGCAGCCAGCAGCACAAGAACTGTCCCACAATGAGGACCAAGGTGAGGATGGCCTTGTTGCTTCCCAGAAGGCGATCTGGGATCAGCCTGGGCAGCATCAGGATCCTGGCAGTGAGGATCGTCACTTGGCTGGCGATGGAGTCACATCGGTGTCGGGGTGCAACTGCCTGTGCCGGCACAGGCGCCTGCTGCAGGGACGCAGTCCGGGCCACACGGTAGATGCTGGAGTAGACAGCAAGGATAATGATGGTGGGCAGAATAAAGCAGGTGATGCTGAAGAGGATCACAAAAACCTTCTTGTGGGCCCCGGGGCTCCAGTAGACTGTGCAGCGGCTGGCGCTGGTGGCCCCATTGCCATGAGGCCACGCCACCAGTGCCAAGACAGTGATGAGAACAGATTTGACCCAAATGAAAATCACTCCAGCCACCGCCAGCCTGATGGTCATCTTGACCTCATACCTCAAGGGGTGGACGATGTAGTAGTACCGCTCCACGCTGATGATAGAGATGGTGAGAATGGAGGCACTGATGAAGCAGATATTCAGGAATATCACGGCCTTGCACTCAGCAATGCTGTAGATGACCCTGTTGAAGCAGGAGGAGCTGGAGATGATCCCCAGGGGCATGAGGAAAATGGCAGAGAGGAGATTGACCACACAGAGGTGGCAGACAAAGATGAACTTCCTGAAAAGGGGTGTTTTGAGGATGATGACCATCACCACGATGTTGGCCACCAAGGCGGTGAGGGTGAGCAGGATCATGGAGAAGAGGCCCACCACCTCCTGGGCAATGGAGTGCTCGGGGACGGAGAGCAGCTCTAGGCTGTCCGTGGTGTTTGACCCCGTCTGGCTCGCCATCCCCCTCCAGGGCTAAGCCAGCAGTTCCGGTGCCTGGGCAGCAAGGGCTCTTCTCCTGTGTCCCAGAGAGGGTAACCCCACCACAACCATGGCTGCTACCTTCTCCTTGCCTGTTGGGATCGGGAGCAGGGCGTGAAGGGAAAGAACCAAAATGAAGAAGAGCCACATAGAAACACAGAGACAACCAGCACACTTGCAAGGTGCTGGAGGAGTGAGAGGTAGTCACCGAAGTCATAACACCCTGGCTGTCCCAGAGCTGTCACCCAGGCTGTCCCCAACCTGGCCAGGGATAGCATTGCTAGGACCTGTGGGCACCCATGCCAGGCTGACACCCCGTCCCCCTCTCCAATGGCACCAGTACGTCCCGAGGAGGGACAGCACAACTCGCCTGTCCCAACCCTCTTGCTCTGGCCACAGGGGACCCCGGGGTGGGTGGGATTCAGCGCACCTTTGCTCCTGGGGAGATGGGTGATGCTCCTCTCCTCACTGGGGTCCCTCTTGCTGGTGCTGCTCCCGCAGCAGAACCGGGGCTGCCGGCCCTGTGTGAGGCCACGCTCCCCCTTCCCCGCTCCCGTCACC
Organism: Pseudorectes ferrugineus; assembly: GCA_008033365.1. Taxonomy (NCBI): domain Eukaryota; kingdom Metazoa; phylum Chordata; class Aves; order Passeriformes; genus Pseudorectes; species Pseudorectes ferrugineus. The sequence continues at coordinate 5,468 of QWTY01049798.1, read as the reverse complement.
CGCTCGTCATCCTGTTTGCCTGCAGCCCGCCAGCTGCGGATGGCACCAGCTGTCACTCCCGGCGCTGCCTGCACTGCCTGCACCCGTGGCAGTCCCACGGGGACAGCTGCTGGGTCCTAGCAGCCGGCGGGGGCTCAGGAAGGGGGGACCGGGGTCTCTGAGCCCTGTGCCCCCCAAGAATAGCCACCCACCGCACCAGGCCCGGTCCTTCCAGAGGAACAGCTCAGCCCTCAGATCCCTGGGGCTCAAGGGACAGAGCTACAGGCAGGTCTGCAGCAAATCGTCTCCACTGGCACATGGATGCTCGTGGGGCGTCGGGGTAACACAGCTGGGAGTTGCCCTGAGCCTGAGCACCTGGACGTGTGCTCAAGGGGCACACGTGAGCACAGAGAAGGGCTTGGCATGGGTGCCAGGTTGGGGCAGGACAGCAGGCATGGCACTAGAGGGAGGGCAGGCACTCACCCTCGGGATGGATGGATTAATTCCTCCATGCCCACGCAGGGCAGCAGATCTTGCTCATCCTCTGTAGCTCTGGTGCCACGGGATGGGCATGAGCCATGTGCCTGGCTATGGTGACGAGAGCAGCTAGCTCTCAAAGACACCAACATTCATCTGAAGGCTTCAGCCCCTCCAGAGCCACCCGCACAATCCCTTCAGGGACCCCTGACACCCTTCCCTACAGCACACCCACCTGGCTGGGCAGGAAAGCGAGAGCACTGCTCGGTGCAAGGCACGGTGCTTTTATTCGCAGTCAAAGCAAGCTCAGTCCCCATGCCAGCCTGTCCCTTGCCAAGCCCCGGGGGGGTGGCCAGAGAGTCCAGATCCCTGTGCTCTGGGCTGGTGGGTGTCACCAGCCAGTGTTGGGCAGGGCCGTGGTGCTCCCAGGCACGCTCAGAAGTGGAGCTGGACAAGGTAGCGGATCCGGCACTGGCTCTCCTGGTAGATGAGGTACTCGCTCTGGCTGAAGGAGGAGTCCTTGTAGGTGGGCATGGGGATGGGCTTGCCCTGGCACACCAGCACCTTCTTGCCATCCAGCAGCACCTCCTCATCCTGTGCAGGATCTGGGCCAGAAGACACCCCACCACTACATCAAACCTGAAATCTGGCCTCTCTCCCCCCCTGCCCTGTGCCCACCACGGCCCCACAGCCACCACACCTCTCCTGCCCCAGGCTCACCCGGCTCTGTCCGGCCACAGGCCAGGACACTGTCATAGCCAGCAGGTGGCTGACACAGCGTGGGGTCATCGCAGGTGATGCGGTAGGGCTTGCCCAGGGCCACCTCCGTCAGGAACATGATGCCAACCTTCTTAGATGCACAGCCCACTGCCACGGGAGAAAGGGATGGGGATGATAGCACCATCCCTGGTGTTCCCATCTGGTTGTGCCCAGGCCACGCTGGGACACAGGCACCATTTGCCACAGCAGGGAAAGGGCTTGGCATGCCCACAGCTGCCTGGCAGGGGGTATGCAAAGGCAGCCAGGCTCACACAGACCCTGTGGGCACCACGAGCAGCCCAGCCCATCCCAGGACCCTCACCATAGTAGGCTGATTTGCTGTTCTCGGAGGCGAAGTAGATGCCCTTGCCCACGCGCCCGCCCGAGTGGGGCATGATGCGCAGCCCACTCTTGAGGATGGCTGCCACCACTGCCACGTTGGTGCCATGCCAGAGCAGGCGCCGGTGCTCCAGGAGGTCATGGGCCTTGAAACGCTCATCCTGGAGAGAGGCAGAGCTAAGGGCTGTCCACAGAGGGAGGCATGAGTGCCCAGGGCTGGAGGACTGCCACCCACCTCCCCAGTCCAGCCCCAGAGCCTGGCTGGAGGGGCAGGAGACAGGGTGCCTGTTTGGCCCCGGCCAGCTGGGCTGAATCCCCTCCTGGATGGAGAAGCCCTAAAGCAATCCTGGGGTGCAACCACGGCTTCCCCACCGTGACACGGGGAAAATCACCTCCTCCTCACCTCACCATCTCGGGCCACCTGCCAGATGTTGAGGATACGGAGTTTGTGCCCAGTCTGCATCACGTAGGTTTGGATCAGCTGCCGAGGGGGAGGCAAAAAAGCTGTGTCACTCCAGGCAGCCATCCCAGCAATGCCCACGGTCCCCCTGGGACTGTAGGAACCTTTGGGGTGCCTGCAGCCCTGACATAATTGCTTCTCATTATGGGACAGTGGCACAAGCAGCACCTGGTATTCCCGGGAAGCCGGGTCCAGCAGGGAGAGCTGGCAGCAGAGCAGGGCATAATCCTGATCCAGCGGATGGGCGACTTCTTTCTCCTCCTCCTCCTCCTCCTCCTCCTTCACTTTCTGTGCCTGCAGGCTCTGTGCCACCTCAATGTCAGCCAGCACCTGGCAGGGACAGAGCAGGGACATCCTCACCGCCAGTACTGGGCACTGTGCCGGGGGACCAGGGCAAGCCCAGCCTCCTGCCAGCAGTTCCTGCCCCACTGGGAAGGGATGCCACCCACTATGTGCTCTGGCACCTCACCAACAGCATGTCCTTCTTGGCACGCAGCAGGTCAGGGGAGTTGATGGGGGGTGGCCGTGCCCGTCCAAAGTTGTGTGGGACGATGGTGTAGAAGCGAGAGGAGAGTTCCTCCAGGCGAGTGGCCTGGGGGGGCTGCTCCCTCAGCGCTGCCTCCAGCTCCTCCAGTGCCTCAAAGCCCCTCGCGATCTGCTGCTTGCTCAGCTTCCCCAGAGGCATCTTCTTCACATCTACAGGGGAGGACAAGGTGAACCCATCCACCCCACTCGCCCTACAGCTACTTCCAAGGACCTCCAGTATCACCATGGGCAAGTGTGGGCACCCAGCATGGGGTGTCCACAGTCCCATCAGGTGCCAGGATATCAGAGGGGATGCTCTAAAATCCATCAGCAGCTCTGCCCCATTCACCTCCCCCCAGACCAAGCCCATGCCACCCATTAACCCATCACCTCCTACCAATATTCATGGTCTGCATGGCATCCCGGAACATGTCACTGCTGAAGATGAGGGACACCAGGTCCTGTGTGGCTCTGTCCAAGGTGCAGGGCAGCACCCGCTGCTTGCAGACCTTGTCCCCATCCACGGCATCCACCTGCAGACGCCCCACATCAGCTGTGAGCCTGCGAGAGGCTGTGGGAGCACGGCACCAGGGCTGCCCATCTCTGTGGGGAGAGCCTGGTCCCGGGGTAGCAGAGCAATGGGCAGGTGCTGCCTCCACTTTCCATGGCCGATGCCACCCAGAAGGCCATGTTTCTCATTGAGGATGCCCTCCCACTCCAGTTTAACCCATTAGCCCCAAATCTTTGCCTGCAAGCTGTTTTAGCATGCACCCAAACCCCCCTCAAAACCCATCCCATCCCGCTGACCCTCTTGGATGTCCTGGTGTTCAGTGGGCCAGGAGTGCAATGAGGACCATCCCACCACTGTGACACCCTGGGTGCCCACAGTACTCACCCTGAGGGCAACCTCCACCTCCTGCCCAGCCCCTGGCTGCACCTCGATGAGCGTGTACTTCCCTGGCTGGGCAACGAAGTTCTCCCTTGTTGCCCAGCTGTTCTTGGTCTTCTCCCGAAACTTCTTCTCAAAGCCCTTCTTGGCAGCTTCCAGGGAGGCACAAGGCATGAGCTTGGACTGGCCCACCTCTCCCTGGCAGTGGACAGCAGTGGTCAGGACCTCCCCTGCATCCCTGCTCCACCAGCCCCATGCTGGTGGGAGCAGGCAGGAACCAGGGGGGCTGTGATGGCAGGGCTGTGGGGCAGTGAGCACGAACGTGCTGAGCCACCAGCTCAGGAAGACACCCCAGGACTCCTTGCTGGGCTGTCACACTCACAGTCACTGCAGTGACAGGTGCCACGTGCCCCAGCCAGGCTGACCATGTTGTGTGGGGACAAGTCCTTGAAGCCCCGCCATGTACAGCAGGACAGTTGTTTGCTCGCTTTGGGACCAGGGAAAAAGGATGGGGACCACCAGGTTCACCCTCAGCTTTTGGGGTTCCGAAGGCAGGGTGGGGACAGCTGAGGTGTGGGGGATAAGCGGTGCCAGGGTGGACTCACCACACGGCCCCAGCGGCTCCAGACACTGTAGGCACCATCATGCTCAAGGAGCTGGATGATGTAGAACTTGTTGTTGTTGGCACTGATGTTGGTCTGGTTCAGGGTGCAGTCATAGTCCTCATAGACCTATAGCAAGTGACATGGCCTGGGCTGGCACCCGGGCAGCGTTTGGGGAAGGAGAGGGTGCAGAAATATCCCGGGGGAACACATGGGGGTCTGCAAGGAAAATTGGGGCTGACCCTGTGTCAACAGAGCAGGGGCTGCTCTGGGACTCCCCCAATCCTCCTACCCACATCCTCCCATCCCTGCCCCTCTGCCCTGCTCTCACCCGGGCGTCCGGTGCCGTGCTCAGGGGGCACAGCCCATCAATGGTGGCGGGGGGCTTCTCCTTGGGAGCAGTTTTCAGGGCTGCCAAGGTGGAGCTCCAGGTGTCGTCCTCCTCTTCCCCTTTCGCTTTCTTTTCCCTGCTGTCTGGCTGCTTCGAGGAGGACGCCTGGCGCTTGGAAGCCATGACTCAGCCCCGCCGCCTCCGCGGGGTCAGCGCAGCCTTAATCCCCCAGAAAAATCCTTGGAGACAGCAGAGGGAGAGGTGAGAGATGCCGATGTGCTCTTCCGGGAAAGTCCGGCGGGCTGTGCCTTGTTTTCCCTGTGCCTTCAGCCTACAGCAGGGCTGGAGGAGGGGATGGGACCTCTGCCCACAAACTGTCTCAGTCCTGTCCCTCTGTTCAGAGTGGGTGGAAGAGCCTCTCAGCACCCTTCAGCCCTTGAGGGACCCCGAAGTGGAAAGAGCCCAGTGACGCAGAGCCGAGGGGGAGCACAGCGGGGCTCAGCTGCTTGCACAGCAAACTTGGGTCAGAAGAGCTGGAAGAGGACAAGGGCCTGCTGGCCCCCACCTCCCCTCACCAGGAACCCCCAGTCCACAGGAGTGTGTCCCCAAGGCTCGCCCAGCTCTGTGCCCCCGAGGCTAAGCAGGAGAGTAAACAATGCAACAACACCCTGCAAACATGCAATGCCATCCCCCCAGACACACAGTGCCACCCCCCCAGACACACAGTGCCACCCCCCCGGTCCCTCTCAAGACCAGTGAAGTGCTTTGATTTGGGCATGGGGGGGCTCGGACAGCCCCTGTCTGCTCTGCCCCCCGCCAGGCCCAGCTGAAGAGGGGGTGCCGGGGGCAGCAATGGGGACAGAGGCACAGGCAGCAGCCGTGTCCTACCTGCTCCCACTGCCCGGGGCTGCCTGCCGAGGAGTCGCCGAGAGCCTTCAGGCTGGTCGGGCAGCCTGCCCAGAGGAGAAACTTTTTCCTTAGGCAGCAGCCACGGATGACAGCGGAAACAGCTGTCACGCCTCCGGGTAGCGCATGCACCCTGTGACAGGCCTGCCTGCACTGCCTGCTGCTGTACTGCCTGTGCTGCCTGTCTGCCTGTCTGCCTGT
>QWTY01049794.1:0-10507 GCA_008033365.1 Pseudorectes ferrugineus | reverse complement strand
GATGAAAGCTGGATTGCTTTGCTTTTGACTAGAAGAGGTTGGAAAAGAACGAGTGCCATGGAGACACAAAAGAACCCTCCTTACAAAGGCTGTTGTGAAGCCAAAAACGTGGACACTTTGAAAACTAAGCTAATGGCCTTATTTCACAAGTCAAAGCAACACAGCTAAAACATTTCTGTTTTTTCTGCTTTCTGATGTTAGAAGACGTATCAGATGGGCAAGATTTTTGACAGGTGAATTTCAGGAAATGCTTTGCTCCGAAGGATCAAATGGGATAGATGCATTAATTATTCATAAACCCCGAGTTGTGCTTATTGCTTGGAAAGGATGAGAACAAAACCAAAAGAAGATAATCTTTTAGAAACTTGTTAGAGGTTCTGTGTTTGGTAGAAACATTTCCTTAACCTGCAGAGACCATGGGGTGATTTAATAAATCATTTCACATCTACGCTGTGTCCTGGTCTTAGGTAGAATAAGGCTGATGCAAGCTGAGGGGAGAACTTTTTATTTAATTCATATCTGCTTTTTCAGTTTAGTTTATTCCTTCAGCCTCAGGACTCTTGCACAGGTGACTTCTATTTGAACTATGAGTATCACTTGATCTGATACCCTCTGGGGACATCCTGATGAGTCTTTACAATAATTTGGATGTGAGATGAGGGAGAATCAAATAGAGCAATAGAGCAAACTCTGAACCAATTACTGTGCTACCATAGTACTCATTTTTATCATTTCGAGTTCAAAGGGAGATAAGAACCCTTTTGGACATAGATTGCAGTTGCTGGGTGTCATTATAAATACACTTCTTGGTGGCTATTCCATGCTGAGGCTTGAAAGGTTGGTGAGTCCTATTCTGCATCGACTTCAATCAGGCACCACTTGTCCAATAAAAGGCCTGGAAATGATTCTGAGAGCGTTTTCCCCCACGTGGTGCCTGCTGAGTGTGTCCATGTGTGCATTGTCCAGTCAAGAGAAACCCCCCACACTCAAAGCTGTGCTTTGTCATCACCAGTTATGAACTCTCCAACAGTGCTGGTTTTTCTAGAATTTTGGGGGACAGCTCTTGCCTCTTACCATGACATAAAATCATATCTAATCATGAAGAAGAAGGCCAAACTTGGCAGATAAAATTAGCTTTTAAGTCCTGCTGGTAATGCTGACAGAGAAGAGTGCTTTGAGCAGCATGCTTTAAAGTAGCCCAGCAAGGTGAGTGTATCCCAAGGTTATAATAAATGTGGGAACTTTGTAATTATTCCTGGCTCTTGTCAGGTAATCAGAAGTGCAGACTTGCAAACGACTGTGCCACTGCTGTGCTATAGCTATTTTTTTCTCTCTGCAGTTCTGGCAGGAAAAGACCATTAATTACAGCTTCAATGCTCCAATGACCCTCCACTCCAGCCTCAGAAGTTGTATTTTCTTCTCCCTCTTTCCTCCTTTGTTCATCTCCCAGAGTTTACTCATTTTCAGGACTGTACAATTTTCACCTTGGTGTAGTTCAGACTCCAGCTTGTGTGTCCCCACAACATGGTCTTTCAGGAAAAATCCCTGTTCACGCATCCTGCTGACCTTTAGAGGTAAAATGTTTTCACTGCAGTCTTTTTTCACTATAAAATAACTGGGTGAAGCTTGTGAGCATCAGTGGAGCCATTACATTAATTGATTTCGCCGTGCTGAGCCTGGGAAATGATGCTGGATGTTGGAGGTGTGTTCTAGATCGTGTTGTGATGGGAAGGTTGTGACTTTTGGGGCTTTTTTCACATCAGATGTGCAACAAGGAATCTGTTTGTCCTGGTTTTTCAGGGTGGTGGTCTTGCCAAACAATGTGTCAAAACAACGTAATGAAGTTTATCAGCAAAGAAAAAATAAGGAGGAATTGTATTTCTGATCTTAAAGCAATTGATTTCATTACACCTCTTTCCTTCTTTGTTCATCTCAGGCTTTGTCTCCATCCCCAGATCTGTCTCCATGGCCTCAGACAGGGTGCAATACATCTACACCTATAACATTTTCTGTTGTTCAGTACTTTTTGTTGGTGCAATAAGTCCTCTTTGGTGTAAGAGGATCTGTGTCTGTGGTGTGTTTGTCCTCAGTTTGCCCTGGAAAACCGAATGTGTAGCAGCACAACAAATTTCCCAGAACAAGGTCCTGTGTTTGTGCCATAAAAAAAGATACAGACTGTGAAAGAAATGAAGGGAAGCAGATTGGATGGGAGTCAATTAGGGCGCCTTTACTGTCAGCTGTTGATGAGCACAGCAGGAGGATGTTGTCAGATCTCTCCATAAACCCATGAATTAGGGTGCCTGGATATAACTTGTCCTGTCACTTTGTGTGCTAATGGTGAAGTATGGGCACATTCAGAGCTGGAGGTGACGGTGGCACTGGGGCCAGTTTCACTGAGATAGAAGTGGGGACAGGAGCCTGGAGTGTGCAGGGGCAGCAGGTGAGTGCTGGGGTTGGGGCTGTTCCCCCCTGCCCCTGCTGACTGTCCTTGCTCACAGCTCTGCCCTGCAGCACTTCCCATCCTGTCCTTGCCCCTGAGTCTTTGAGGGTGTTAAAATGATGCTTCTGTCAGGAACCAGGTTAACCTGAGGCTTCTTTTACTCAGGCTGGCTGTGCTGGAGTTTATCTGAACTGTTGTTTGTGGTGCACAATGGGCTCCCCAGAGTAAGCTATTGACTGCAGCAACAATAAGCAGCTTCTGAGATGTCTCACACCACTGCTCTGTGAGAGGGTTGTGTGATGCTAATCGCTCTGACTCAAGGGCAAAGCAAACTTTAATTTATAAATTCATTATTGAGCTGTAGCGATGGCCTTTATTGGCTTCTCACAGGTAATTGTACTGCTGGAAACTCCTCTGATCAGGAACAAAATTATTTATTAGCAGCGAGTCAAAACCAGTGAAGCATTAACTCTGCACATGTTGGTAGGCAGAATAATTCATCCAAGCTCCAAAGTATTAATTTATTGGCACAGTGTCCTGTAACAGCAGTAATGGAGGCAGCTGTGGGTCCGGAGAGATACAGATTGGATGCACATCTGGAAATAGGAAATATTGCCCTTTGGCAGAAGCTTCCTGGCCTGTTGTGAACAGAGACCCATCCCCAGTTAGAGAATCAGAGGTTTCAGGGCTGTGAGGTTCATCCCTCTTTGCTGGCTCTCTCTTGGACCACTGAAAGGTTCCTGCCCTGGTGTATGTGTAGTCCTCAATAACTTGATGAGTGTTTTGGAACGACTGAGGGTTGTCACTGGCAAGTGCAGTCACACGGTTACACTGCCACAGATGCCCAGCCAAGTTCTTTGGAATTTTAAATAGGATGCAGTTGAGCTACCTGGGCTAAACCAATACAGAAATAACAACAGCAAAGAGCTTCTGGTTCAGAAAGAAAAATACAGAATTTTTCTGAAGGCCTGAGGAACTAGGACACCATTTCCTTCTGAAAAATTTCTGACATGATTTTGGAAAGAATTGCACTCTCCAATGAAATGCACTTTCATGTCTTTTTGACTAGCATTTATTTTATAATTATATTGTATGAAAGTCACATTTAGAGTCCCTAATGAGAATTTAAGATCCCATTAGTCAAGCTGATCTAATGACAATGAGACATTTGATACTGATGAGAGAGTGGAAAAGAAAGCATTTCTTATTAAATAGCTCATTTATGCTTTCCAAAAGGTCAAAAAACCTTGAGTAAATCTTCCCCTGGGTCTCCTTTGAGGAAAATAACTGTGGGTTAATTGCTGGGTGTTATTATTTGTCCATTCCTTTCTGTGAGCACCAGAGCTCACAGGTTGGCATCAGAGCTGATGTTGTACATGGAGCACAACACCTGGAACTTCTGCTCTCGTACTTGTTGAGAGGATTTATATGAAAATCTTTAATATTACAAGCAAAAAAATGAAGAAGCAGGATGCTTATTTTGATTATCAGTCTAGATGTCCTAGAGACAGTCAGGTTTATTGGAAAAGGGAAGTTTTAAAGTTTTTGGGTAACTCCTCATGGGAAATCCAAGGGGTTGCTGAGGCACCAAGCTGACTCGAGGCTCTTCAGTGAGGGGAGGAGGGCACACGTTATCTGGGGAAAGTGCCAGAAATCAGAGGCTGAGAGTCCTGCTCTTGTCCTAGGAATAAGCAGCTGCAATGACAATCAATAAAAACAATTGCAGAGAAAGGACACAGTTGTCCCAAGGGTCTGGGGGACATGAACCCTGAGCTGTGGATGAAATCTAATCTCAATATGTGGGAAAGTGAGGATTGGCTTAAATGTTCCTCTCTTGGAGGAATTTAGAGCCATTCAGGATCTTTGGAAATTCACATCCAGAATTAGACTGCACTCCAGGAGTCACAGTTTAAGCATATTTAGAAGCATGTTAGAAGACAAATTGCAGATGATGCAAGCTCCCTTTAATAGTGGTGGTAATGTCTTGCAGTGGCCTATGGTCCCTCTCAAAATAAAATCAGGGCCAGCCTGAATCTTGGCTCATCCTTTTCTCACTTTGAACTGTGAACTGCTCTTTGCCCTTTAAGCTAGACTTGGTCTGCAAGAAATTATCTGGGGAAATGCTGGCAAGTGCTGACTCTTTCACAGCCATTAATAAATCTGCGTTCCAAACAAACAGAAGCAAATTTCCTTTCCTTCTCTAATGAATCCCTGGAGGGAGTTGTGGATTCTGCATATAAATGGGCTTTGCTCGGATTATCTGTTTTTAAGTGTTGTGTGTTGTCCCTCTCCCTGCTCGGCTCAGCAGAAGTCCAGTTGTGGATAGTCCCAGACTCTGGAACACGCTGGACTAGGCCCAAGCTGTGTTTCTTGACTTCTCTTTCTGAGATGCAGCAATAGCCTCTGGCTCTACTTTTCACTCTGTTTATTCAGAAGTCCATCCTCTGCTTGAGAATGGAATCCCTACAGGCAACTTGGTGATATCTTAATTTAGTGAAATGCTCGGGATTCATCCCTTAATGTAAAAATTCATGATTATTGACAAGCAGTCAGGGCAAATGTTGCACAGCTTTAAAAGAATCATCCCATTTTCTTGAGTTTGACAGCTTCAGTGTGACCAGGCTCTCATGGATGCCCAGCTCCTTCATGAGTGCAGCAGGAATCATCCCAGCAGTGCCCTCCCCATGCCATGTGGGGTTCCTTGATGGACTGGCCCCAATGATGTGCTGACAAAGAGCAGGTGCCACTGGATGGAAAATCAGAGATTTGTAAAACGTTCCTCCCACCAGCTGGACACACAAACATTTCAGTTGTTAAATGGCTTTTGCAGCGTGGTTTTCTGAACTGCAAAATGGTTCGGATGAGAGTTTGTGGTACCATCTGAGGCAAGAAGCAAGTAGGTTTTGTTTCCTTTCATTTGAGTTTGAGTCACTCCTAATCTTTGGTGAATGAATTCAGTCTGTTGATTGTATTTGGTGAATGTGTCTTGAATGTACCTGACCCCAGAATATCGTGATGATTGGCACATCAGACTGAGAGACTGAGCTGGTGCTGAGGCTGGAGTTTCACATTTTCTTTCCCCTTTAAGTGAAGTGTCTGAGCTCCTGTTCTGCTGGTGAGTTAGCCAGGCAAGGCAGAGGCACTGAGGTCATTCACTGCCCTTTCTATCCAAGCAGAGGAGGGCCATTGTGTCTGATAATAGCTGTTAACACTGAGCTGCAGCAGCTTATTGCCTTCTTAGTCATTCGTGGTGCTCATCCATCAACCCCACTAAGGCGAAATTAAAGAATAGAATTTATCAGTGATTTAATTCAGAAAGAGCCAGGGAGTGCATTAATGAGTCTATCATAATGGATGTTTTTACAATGCAGACAAAATACGGTTTAATATTAATAATGACAGGGAAGAAATCAAAGGCCAGCTTTCAACAGTTTTGACTGTACAAATAAGAAATCTCCTGAGAAAGTTGACGTGAGCTCCAGAGCCTGTGAGCCTTCAGGGAGGGCTGGAAAGGACCTGCTTTGTCCCAGTGTGGCACCTTGTGAAAGGATTTGCCTTGGTGGAGAAGAGCTTGGGATGCATCTACAGATAGGAAAATCAGTGGCATTTAGTGGCTCTTTGCTTTACATCAGAAACTCAGTGCTCAGAGAGAAAATCTGGCTTCTTGGTTTCAAGGAGTGTGTGAGGCCAGTATTCAAAAGAAGTAGAGGAATTTGTGGACTACATTTTGATAGTACATAATAGGCAGGATAGTTACTGTTTGTTTTCAGTCGCTCAGATCCTTCCTATTTTCTGCAAGAGCTGTGAGGTTTAAAATGCTTTGGATAATGTTGTTGTCAACACTTATGGGCTGTTGAAATCGGGTCTGATATAGGAAGTGGCAGCTGTGCTACACAACTCTTTCCCTGGGTGGAAAAACTGCAGTTATTGTTCATGATGCTGCTAGAAATTTATTCCTCATGGAAGGAGCTGTTTGTTAAGAATGAGTCCAGGTAATTGGAAGGGGAGAAAGCCATAGGAGCTTCTAGAAGAAGTATCATTGGGCAGGCAGAAATTCTGACCCCATCTCGAATTGATCAAAATATAAAATCTGAAATGATAAGAGATTTTTATTTCTTTTCTCTCTCTGTTTTTTTCTGGATGATAGTTTTCCTGTATTATCAGACATCACTGCGTCTCCTGGGCAGTGTATTCGTAGCCATCCAAACAAGCACTACTGTCCAGATATGGGATCATATAATTATTAAGGTTGGAAAAGACTTCCAAGATGCCAGATACCAGAGAGGCCTTAGCTGGGCAGGCAAGACAACATTATAGCACCTCAGTGGCATTTAGGAAATCACAAACAAATGTTGGGGTGAACCTGAACTTGCCAAGTATGAGGTGTAACCTCATGTGACATCCTCTGATCTCGGTGTGTTTGGGATGCTGCCCACTCCTCCTGCCTTCCTGTGCTGTCAGGGAGTTCAGATAATGAGAGGAAAAAACCCCAAAGCCCTGCAGCATTCTGGTTCCTATGGCAGTAGGATGCATTGCACAAGCTGGAGCCTTGCTCCACTCAGGATTTGATATGATCAAGTTGGTGTCCTTATCTATTTGTACACCCACAAAGTGTGAATGTCCCTCTTGTGGCACTTTAAGCCTTTCATTCTTTAAGCTGTTTTCACTTATCATCCTCCTTTACACGTGCAGCAATTCAGTGCATCCCTGTCAGGACGTGTGTCACTATCTCACTTCTGGTGTGGTGCCGTTAATGTAGAGCTGGGAAAAAGAAATAAATCACGTAATAAGAGACCTTGGACTTGAGCCCCAAGGCGGTGTTGCTGAAGATCTGCCTGCAGGGAAAAGCAGGGAAGGGTTTCACGTGGCACTTAGAGCCTGCAGTACACAAGGATGTTATGGTGTCAAGGTTTTATGTGCTGTGTTATGTTTTGGCTTTTTTTGGTAGTTTTTAAAAGATAATTTTAAGCTGGGCATCACTACCAATAAGACAGAAGCCCTGTCCTGAGCTAGGCATCATCCCCAGCAGAGCCTTGCCTTCTGCACAGCCTCCTGGGCATTAGAGCCATGAACCACCCAAACAGAAACCATGGAAGAACAAGAGATCTTGAGTTTTGGATCGGGTCTGTTTCCAGAAAAGTCCTTTGTCCTCAGGCATTTCATTTGAGAGCTTGAGGTTTCTGCTCAGTGACAAATTTAATAACTCACTTCTGCCATTTTGCTTCGCTTCTGCCGTGGATTTGTGCCTGTTCATAACTGGTTACATCAAAACTCAGTAAACTGTTCTAAGAGGAGCTGGCATAAAACCCTGTGTGCAGAGAACAGGGCCGGTTTGACCAGGCTGGCATCACCTCACATGTGCATAAACACCGTGGTGGAGGTGTCCCCAGGCAGAACAGGGTGTGTGTCCCAGTCTGAATGAACACAACTCACAACTCTCCCGTCCTCCTTGGCAGTGGGAGGTGGGAGGTGACACTCCAGCCCTGCTCCCAGGCCTTTCCCAACCCTCCCAGAGCAGGAGGACATCTGGCAGCTCTGGATCTGTCTCTGCAGCCTCTGCCTGCCACCAACTCAATTGTCTGCCTCCAGCTTACTTATTGTCCTTTGTAATTGTCTTTTGCCTAATTTCTTTGGTTATCTCTTGGAATATGTTAAATGAGAAATATGAAGGTGACTTGGCATAATTATTCTCTGGTGAGTTAACAAGGCTTTTCAACAGGAACTGATTATAAACATTAAGTCCAATTAGGAACATGGATAACTGTTCTGTGGAGAAACAGACTTGTACGTTTTCTGAGCTGTGATGGATTTCCTCCCTTGCAGAGCTCAGTGTGTTTAGATTTTCTGTATTTGTGCACCTCCTTGGAGGAAAAAATGCTCATAAATACTGGGAATCATCCATAGTACTGAAAAAAAAAAAAGTGTGTTCTGACTTTTTCAATCATTAGCCCTGTGAAATGCAACAGGATCTTCAAGGAGGAGTGGGAGAAATATATCAATCTCCAGGGAAGTGAAATGGAAAAAACCCAAAATTAATGAGGAATAGAGAAGCTTGCAGACCCAAAAAAAAAAGCAAAGGCATTAATAATGGAAGGCTCTGGAGGGGATGTAAGCAGCTGGTTGATGAGTGCAGGAGGATGAAATTTGCTCCAAATTTCCACGCCAGGTCCAGCAAACCAAGAGGAGAGGGTCGCATGGGCTTTGGCCAAGGAGGTTTTGGGGAAGACACAAAACATGAAGAAGAGGATCAGAATAGACTTTTAAATGCTGATGTAGTGTTGCAGTGTTCATTAGCCACCTGGATTTCGGGAATTTCATGGGATCTGAGCCGTATAATCTATGGATTTACTGGGGATCTCTAGAGCCAGGACATGGGGGAGTCACCCACGGGAGGTGAGGACAGAAGGGGACTCCAGCTGTGCTCCTGTGGTGGCAGATTGCAGTGCTTTGCTTGGCAGTCTATTTAATGTAGCATTTAATAACGAACCTCCTCACGCAGCCTCAGAACACAGGGCTCCTCTGGCCCTGAAAATCTCCAAGCCACTTTGCCTCTGGTTTTATTTTATTGGCCCCAGCCATAAAAGCCTGCTGACTGCTATGTATTGCTGGCTTCTGAAGTGCTTGGCATCTATGGGCAAAAAGCACCAGACAGGAATAGACTGAAAAATATACTCTGTACTTTATTTGTAGTGTTTACCAAGAAATGGGCTATGAAAGCGATTATGTACTTCAGGTGGTGCAGCCTGCTATTGATGCAAAGGATGAGCTGTCAACATCAAATATTGCAAAAAGTATAAATCTCACATACCATGAGTCTTTTTGACGTAAATGAGACAAAAAGGTCAGGAATGGGAAATGCACAGAATCGTGTTCTGATAATTTTGCACAAAGCAGATGCTTCTGACAGTGAGGGAGGCAAGACAGAGCTGTAAGATGGAGCTGATTTGCCTGCCAGGTGCTTGCTACCAAGGAAAATACTCTCTTCTCTGCCAGGCTGCCCCTGCTGAGGACATGGCTCCAGTTACTTGGTTAAATACCCTCCTGCATAGCTGGCTCATGCCACTTGTGCAGGAAGGAGTGACAAAGTGCTGCGAGCTGTGATGGGTCAGGTCAAGGTGCCGACCGTAACATTTACTAAGTAAACTGCTAAACTGAACAGAATGTGTGAAGGGGGTCCCAAGCTGGGCTTTGGCAGGTGAACCAAGAGACAGCAGGTCATCTGGGCAGGGGAAATGCCAGGCTCTTAAATGGTCTGCTAGAAATACGTTCCTGGGGCTTATTTGCAAAAATAAGCCTGGGCTCCAAAGCAAACGAGCTGAGGGAAAGGCTGGGGCTGGGCTGTGCCTGCCAGCTGCCTGTGGGGAGAGGCATGAGGCAAGAGCAGGGCTCCTGCCAAGCCTCTCTGGTTTCCTTGGGAGGGGTGGAAGTGCTGATTGTGTTGTTGCAAGGAAGGGGTCGGATCCCGAGCAGGAGAGGGTCTGTGGGTGTGGGGTAGCTGCTGTGGACAGACTGAGGTCCATCGTGTGGGCTGTGCAGGCCAAACACAGCTCCAAGGTGGATGAGAACCAAAAGGTTGTGCTGCTCTGAGGCCACCCCTCTGCGACATGGTTTTAGAGGTCAGAGGTGTGCAAAGATGGAAGGTGTCTCCAGGTTAGGTGAGGAATGGGCACAAGCTCTCTGCTTTCGTGGTGAGAAGAATTTAATAGCAGCATCTCTGTCTGCGTGGCATTGACTGAGAGCAGTGCTGCAGGAAGCTACTGCAGAGCAGGAACAGCCTCATTAAATCTGAGCTACAAATTGGAGCCGAAGAGGCTCCTGATGAGTCACTTGAAGACAAAGGAAGAGCAAGGCTAGAAGCAGAAAGCAGAAAAGGTAGAAAGCGACAGGTAGGTAGAAGATTGAAGCAAAATGCCCAAGAAATGTTCCTTGTCAGGCTCTGTCCATGTAAGGGATCTTTGCTTGGCTTCCTCACTGAAACTTCTGCCTTGAAAATTAAATTCCCTCTCCGCCAATTCCTCTTGTAATTAAACAATTGGAAAGAACCCACATGAAATCCCCAAACCACAC
>QWTY01049789.1:1653-12886 GCA_008033365.1 Pseudorectes ferrugineus | reverse complement strand
GAATATTTTCTCTGGTATGGATGCACAAGGCAAGTTTAAACCAATCTCTACAAAACTGGAGCAGGCTATACATAGGTGAGTGCAGGAAATTATGTAAATCATTCTATTAAATGAATACCTGGAAGATTTATAGGAGCACCAATCTCAGAAAAAAAATGGTTCATACTTTTACGGTGACCAGGCATCACAGATAGCTGGGAAAAGAAAACAAAATCCCATCAAACAAATAACACAGACTCTTAAAGCCAGGGAAGCAGAGTTGTCTGTAGAGCTCAGGCACAATGGGCAGACATGAGAAAAATATGCCTTCATATTTGAAACGGGGAGAAAAGGTGATAGTTTTAGCAACCTCCACAACCCATGAAAGCTCAGACAGATCTTTGCTTCTGGAGACCAACCACAGTACTTGACACAAGCAGTCTATGAGCATAAAGACTTTCTGAGCAACATGGCACATTCACATTTCCCAGTAGCTTCCTAGAGCTGAAAATGATTAGTGAAACCTTGGCAACAAAACTCGTTCATTAGCTGTGTTCCTTCCAAAATATAGGACAAAACTTACGACAGGAGCAAGCGCAGCCCAAGTGTTGATGATGTAATAGAAAGTAAAACTTAATTTGGATTTATTCATCCTGGTGAGAAGGGAAAATACCATGGAAGCAAAATCCCAACTTTCTTGTTTAAGTGGGTTTTGTAGTTTAATGATGCAGAAGCTGCATGTAAGAAAAGCTGGCCTCATATATTTCAGATCATGTCTCTAGATAAAACCTCTTAGAGACCATTCTTACTGGTCCTAGCAAGCAGAGTAAGTGATAATATGGATTTGATATCCATACACCTAATTCCCCCTCTCCAAGCCCCTGCACTCAGAACAAGATATTCAAGCCCACAACAGCTGCTCTTTGCTGGCCCCAAATCATTGCCAGGGCAATCTGTGGGCAACCACTCACTGGTGTGGGCCAACCCCACACTAAGGATTGTGCTCATCCTGGAACAGAACGGGCCTCTGTGGGACAGAGCATGGCCCTGTGCCATGGCTCTGCTTTGTCTGTGAGCATCCAGGCAGCTTTAGAGCCTCTTCAGGCTGTGAACACATTCCAGGGAAATCAGGCTGGGGTTCATTCGCAGCGTGGTATCTGAGCCTTTTGTGTGATGACCACAAGCCAGTGCCAGAAGACTGAAAGAAGCACGGAGTGCCTTCAGAGCAACATCCCACAGGTGTGGAGAGCTGACACTCGATTGCAAGACTGCACCTGGGTTCTACATTGAAAGTTCAGTAAAGTGGTCAGCAGGGTTATCAAAGTTAGGCAGCTGTTTGGTGTAGCAGAGCCTCGCCCCTTTCATTTCCTGTTTTTAATTTGGTAGAAATTACACAAACACACACATATCCACATGCACTTGCCATGCTTGGTGATGCAGCTAAGTAATTCAGCATATGCTGGTGTGTTATACTGGAGCTCAGAGACCTTTTCAGAGGCTCTATTTAAAAACTCTCTGGGCAAGGATACATACATCGACACACAAGTATTAGTCCTGCAAACACTTAAGTCACATACATTTCTTTGACTGTATATTTCTACAAAAAAAATTACAAAATTTGCTTCAGCTAAGCAGATAAAATTTAGCATTACTATATGCAGTATTTTATACAAACACTGACAGCATCTGGGTGAGAAAGGAACTGGTTAAAAGAAAGATGATTTTTGTGTTTGATCAGAAGATGGGCAGTTGCCTGAATCAAATGCAATGACATATTTGTCTCTGTAGGGCTGATTTTTGCTTTGGGCAAAGATTTAATTTGATTTAAATCCTTGATTGAGGGAATCTGCAATAGATGCTGCAAAGGGAAGTATCAATGCTTATTACAGTTTATGCAGCCTCATTTCAACACTGCTGGAGCTGAATCAGTCTGTTTAACTACAGTGTCTATTCCTTCTTTACAGAAAAAAACCCTCAAAAATTATACTTTTGTATGATTATTGACATCATAAGTGGATTTCCAGTTTAAATAAGTTATCTAGGAATCCACAGAACAAAAAGTGTGGTCATCTGCAGCAAGCATAGCAGAAAACATATTTTAGATAACTCAGATGATAACGTCGTGTTTCCTAAGGTGCCATTTGGGCCAATTCATTGTTTGCAAACTGAATGGTTCCAGTTGCTTATTCAGAGAGTACCTGACTCACATGTGCCATTGCTTGCATAACTTTGATCTTATTTGCAAGCCAAGGTTGCATGAATACAGAGCATTTCACTTCAGTCACTGTTTCTTTTAGGAGACGCTCTGTCCCTGGAAATGGAAAGGACTCCATTTAATGATTAACCATCAAAACAGATTCCCTCTTTATAATCTCCTAGGGAAATGGTAAGTCACTTTGACCAGTATACTTTCAGAACAAGTCATTTCAAAAAAAGAGAACAGAATAGCCAGTGTCTCTAAAACAGCTATAGAAAATGCAAACTGGAAAAATTTATAGAAAACCTCTGTTGTGTTAGAAATCCTTCTGTCCTCTGTGTCTCAGGGTGTATCACTACCTACAAAAAAGCAGCTCTCTGCCTCCAGCAATTCCCTTCATAGTTCTTCCAGTACTGGGAAACCATGCTTGGTGAGATTGGTTTTCTTCCTCTAGGACATTTTGATATAGGAGTGTTGTTTTATGCATCTTTATTTCAATAAATAAAGTTGATCGTTGCTGTGTTTGCTTTTCTGGTTTCAGTATTTTTGCTGTGTGTAACAGATGGAGCTGCTAGCAACACAGAGAGATAAAGTTGCTTAACGTTTCCCATGCTAAGTCTCTGTTTTCAGTTGCTTATATCTCATTTTATCCACTTGGGCTACAGCATTTCATGCTTGCGTCTTGCCTCAGATTGATTTTTCCTCCCTGGTTTTCAGTACATTATTCTGTTACTTCTGAGAATGAAAAAACCACAAAAATTAAAAAGAAAAAACAACCCACCATCCCCTGAAATAAATACATTTCCTAATGTGATTTCTTTCTTGTAAGGTCTTTGCACTGGGGACAAGATTGTTGCATTTTGGTAGGAAAGTTGTGGTGGGGGGAATTAAATTAGCAGGTTCACAACTTCTAATCCATGAGCTAATCTCACTAACAATAAAACCACTGTGAACAAAGTATGAACCTTCCTGTGTAGAACTGGCTTTTGAGCTCTGTGTTTTTAGAAAAATTAGTTTAAAGACATAAAAAAAACCTTTGAACTAATACAATCACAGCAAAAGCAAACCAGAAACTTTAATATCCTGTTTCTTTAGTTAGTATATAGTCACACACACAAATATCCATGGAGTAGATCACAGCCTTATTTTTTGAAGATATACAGCCATGACCCAAAGATTTTAGGCAAAATGCTACTACCACCAAAATAGTTGGAATATTTTCGTGATGACTTTGCTGGGAGAAGTGTTGTTTCCCTGGTGAAGCTCCCTGAAACCTTACATTTTAAGTAAAGTTATGCAGCTCAGACTGCTCCTACGCAGAAAATACAGCTTTTGCCTTCCATGCTTCCACATCCTCTGCACACATGCCAGTGCAGCAGCAGCTCCTGCTCTTTCCTCAGCCATTTCCAGGCTTCAGACAAGCACTTGGATGTCAGAGAATCACTCTCTGCAGGGGCAGGTGTTTCCCACACCGTTTGTCTGAACGCCTTTAACGCTGGCTGGTGAGAAAACCTCCAGGGCTGGCAGTGTTTTGTCCCTGAAGAACAAGTGCTGTGCCAGTGTCCAGGACATTAGCTATATATGATATATATTTCTCTTGGAAATGAAGATCCCCCCAGAGAATGGTAGCTTTAATAATGCCTGCAAAAAACAGTAAACTAATCAATTAAGATTTGTCAAGTAATTATTCTAAGAATTGGTCTACACAACTGAAATTAATCAATTAAAATAATTAGCCTTACACTTTGTATGTCTGGCTAATTATATAAACATTTACCATGCATATTTTCAAGCTAAACTTCACTAGCTTCCATACAGAAACTCCCTCAGTGTAAGAGATTGTACCACAAATTACAGAGTTCACATGTTTAATATATGTCAATATATTTTCAAAGACATTTACATAATATGTGCAAATGTATTGAAGAGTCTTAGTTCTTGCAAATTCTAATCCCATCCTTAACATCTAAGTCATACACAGCAATATGTGATGTGGGTGTTGGTTTTTTTTTTATTTTAACTGACCAGCTCCTCCTCCAGTTTAACTAAATTAGTGAGGCTGCTGGAATCTGCTCCACGGGGGACCCTGTTCTGGGACTGCTTGGGCACTGGAGCAAAGGCAGGATGCGGCTTGGTTATTAAATGAAGTGGTTCATTGGAGATGTGGTAAAGTTAGACATCCACAGTCTTTGCTGCTTGCCATTTACCTTCCAGTTAGCAACCAAGGTGTTGGTCTCAGCCTACAAAATCTTGGATGATTTGGGCTTGGTCAGAAGGGATAGTGTTAGTCTCCTCATGACAAATAGCTGGAGATCAAGCAAAATGCACAGGATTAATTATATTATATGAACTGAAAGGGATATTGGTCTCCAGGCAGGCTGCCATGCTTCCAAGCTCCCATATTCCAAGAACTGCTACAAAATACCTTGTATTAGCGCATACATTTTTCATTTCTTTAGAGCTAGAATATTGGAGTTTGAGGTTCAACTTTCCAGCACTGGACCAGCCTTCAATAGCAAAGTCATGGCACAATGTCACAGAATCATGGAGCTATAGATTAGAATCAAAAAGAAATAACCTCCTGTCAGGTCCAGTATTTAGAGTCAAATGGGAACATATCACCTTGTTTTCTCTTTAAGTCTCATTCAGGGAGTCAAAACTGTATAAACAAGCCAGTCCAAATGCTCCCAATGCACTTACAATTCCCAATGCAAGATGGCCAAACCCCAACCTCACTTTGAGACCTTTGTGCATTTTCTGCTATTGCTCTGGCTCAGCTGGTCTCTGTGACGGAAAACCTGTTATTAGGTAATTAATTAATATTAAGTAGAATGAAAATGCTCCAAATTTAAACTTCAAAATATCCCTTAGACTCTTCCCAAATGCCACTGGGGTTCCCACTGGAGACATCACGGTCCCTACAGTAACCTGTCACCACTGATTATTGTCAAGGCACTGAACACACAGAATTAATCTGTGGCATGCAGCAGGGAAGAGAGCTCCAGTGCAAGTCCTTCCCTGGGCTGCAGCCCTTCAGGGACAGCTGCTCCTGCCAGGATTCTCCTCTGCCACAGTTCCTGCAAGAAATATCCTCCTGCTATGGCGTGGGGCCCTCCCCTGGCAGCAGGGTCACTCTAGGGACCAGTTGTGACCATTCCTGCTGTACTCCAAAGCCACCGCAGAACTTTTTCTCAAACGGGGGAGGAGTGCAGCTGCTCATGGAAAAAGCTTTTGCACCTGGATCCAGCTCCACGGGAAAGCTGGGACAAGAGACACGTGGCTGGGGACATGTGTGCTTGGGTCCCGCAGCAGCTCCTGCCCTCTCCTACAGACAGAAAGGAGGTGCAGATGTGTGGCTGGAGGGTGAGTGGGAACCAACAACATCAGAGAGAGGGGGGAAGCATTAAGAAGCACTGAGAACAAGGAAACAGTCATAAAGTGTGGCTGCAGTTACAGGCTGCAGAAATGCCACAAATCAGTGCATTTCTATGATTTCTTTACACCAAACTGGGCTCAGTTGCATACACAGGGCCAGCCATGACTTATATATTTCCAACTTACACAGCATCAGTCACAGATTCCTTATTACACAAAGTTATTTTCCTTATCCTATCTGCCACAGACGATAAAACTAAACAAATGGATGAATATAATTCATTCCCTAGTTTATGAACCTGGAGTCCCAGAGAGACAGTAGGATATGGCAATTCAAACTGCAGTGCTGCTAAAACTGAGGAACAAAACTCAGCACAAGATCAGAGTGCACCAGCTTACAAGGATTTATTGCAGGAAACCAAATGTGCTCTGGGATTGGTGTTGCTTCACTTCTTTCTGGGTTTGTTATCCTTACTGTAAAACATTTACCTATAAACATCAAACATCAAAAAAGGCACCATGATTTCAAGGCAATACATGAACTCAGGATACAAATGGATATGGGTTTACTTAGGGCTTTGAAATGTTTTGAGGTGTTAAGGTCAATGGTCCCTTTTAATGGAAAAGCCTGGTCTGCCCCTTTGGACACCGTAATGGTGCAATAAATATACACACAACAAGAGTATTTCTCTCTTCATTGTATCGTTCCATCTGCTTTGGACTGCACTGAGCAATCCAAAAGGGCAATCCAAAAATATCAGGCGGGCTGTAGATTTGCCATCCAGTTGAGATGATTGTTAGCTTGGCGTGAACTTTGCACAAGAACGATGACAGCAAAGATAGCTGAGTGACACTGATGTGGGCTCAGTTTGGGAATTTTTACATTTAAAAAAAAAACAAAAACAGCTAAAGAAGAGTGAGTATCCCCCTGTGCTCAGACAGAAATCGCACAATGCAGGAAAGGGAGCTCATTGGATAACTCTCTTGAGGACATTGGGAATACCCAGACTGACACTGAGGACATTTGCAAATGCAAGTTAATGCCTTTCAGGATTAGTTTTTAAACACACAATGATGCAAATGTTTATTTATCCGCAGAGTGGCAGATTGTTATTATTGCCTATGCCAAAATATGCTTTGGCTGCAATCCAATGACAAAGCCTTGTCTGAGAGATACTGATCAGTCTGGGGAGCTGAAGTGACACAGAAGAGATTTAAAAATCAAGGGGGCTTGTTCTCTGAGGCATACACAAAGTATTCATTAACTTTTATCAGCACGTAATTCTCTCCATCCTGTCTCCTGCACTGCAACCACATGGGAAAAAAAGATATTTTGGGGCAAGAGATATACTGGTTACCCTGCCTCTAGCAAAAGGGTTCAAAACTTCCTGATCTTTTTGTTTGAGTACCTTTTGTTTGTATACTTTCTGTGCGCAGATTTAGGGTCTAGGAAGCAGTTCAGGGTGTTCATCCTTAATTGCACAGTTTCAAAAGCAGCACAGCACACCTCACCTGCACATATGGATTTTACACCATCACACCTGCATGTAGTGCTCCTGCAAAAATAAGGTGGTGTTGTGGCACTACAGCTGCCCTGCCATGCTGAGAGCGAGGGCTCCCCAGGCTGGAGCACCTCACATTATGCTTAGCCATGCCCAGGGGAGATGCAATTGATGCCCAGCACAGATCATTATCCGCCAGGCCTCCATCTGCCTCAGCTTTCAAGGCTAGTTTTAATAATTTTTCAAGTTACAGTGAGACTTGCTTCGTTATGCTTTTATTAGTGATCTGTAATGGTCCCTAATTAAACATAACACTGCTGCAGATACAGTTGAAAAAGGCTCTACCACCCCTTCATACTCTGGAGTATTGGAAGAATGCAAGTCTGCAATTTTCTTGGTTTGGTCCCCACAAGTGTGACACAGAATTTATCGTTCATCACCAAGACCGAATTAACATCATACATTCCCTGAACGTGCCATGCACAGATTTCTTATTTGAGTTTTGCCATTGCTTGAAAGACCAAGAGATTTCCCCATAGGCTGAGGAGCAGTTAAGCAGCTGACAGCAGACTGGAGGGTGGGGAGGAGCAGAGTGACATGGCAGAAAAATCTCATGGATGTACAGAAACTTTTGCTCTTATCATGCATTTAGACTTGGCATCTTTGTTTATTCGAACTCCACTTTAAAAAGTCATCAAGCCTTCTTTAACAGGAATCACCTACTTACAAAGCCTCAAGCTATTAGCTTTGTTACCATGTTATCGTAATGGAAAACATCAACCACAAAAATGTATGAGGACCTCAAATATTAATGAGGAACATAATACTGAAAAATGGCAAATCTTACTTAAGGTTATCAAATCCATGAAATTAGTTAGTGTCATCTGTCCAAAATTACTGTTAATCATGAAACTCCACATTCTCTTTGCTAAGTAGTCCCCCATCGTCAGACTGCAATAGAAAGAATGTTGGAGGAGTCTAAATTCAGCTGCTGGAGATTAGACAGAGTAGGGAGGACTGGTGTGCACAGAAAGCTCTCTATATGTAGCTTCATCATTAAAATTTCCCTAGCATGAGCAGAAAAGTTATTAAATTCCCAATAAAAAATGTTTAAATGTCATTAAAAAGTTTCAGTTCTATCATAATTCTCCTTAATGGTAAAAATTTCAGTGCTGGTTCTCAGTCCCAAAATTGCATTTTCAAAGAACCCTGTGCTTTAAGTCTCAAATTGCCTAATTACCATATTTATTGCTGGATTCTGTTTTCTAATCCCTGATGACTTTGTCAGATATATTTATGTTCCCTTCATTTTCCTCTCCTGCAAGAAGGACATACAGGAGTCAGTGAGGATGGCATGTTGCAACCCGAGTTGGAGAGGTGGCTGTTACCACACCATATTAATACCTATTTAGCTACACAACATTAAAGACTGCAAACTATACAGTCGTGGGTATGAAAAATCATAGCAGTTACATTCTCCTTAACATTTATCCATATTATACTCGCAGGATGGTCATTATAATTGATATAAATTAAACCTCAAGAGTAAGCCATTCTGTCTTAAGTTGACAGCACCAAAACCTATTTTATTTCAATTGAAGATTTGAAGAACAATTCTTCTACATCTCAGCTCCCTTTAATTAAAACATTGCCACAAAAAATGTAATTCAAGGGAAGAGGCAGGATAAAATATTAATAAAAGCAAGTATCCAGGCAGTCCAAAAGTAGTAAAATCTTTAAAATGTTCAAAGAAAGGCTCCAGTTTTATTTGGCTCCTGTAAATTTAGGAAGGGAAGAAAAAGACATGGAATTAATTCCTTGTTGTTTAAATTAAGGTTTCATTAAACCACAGTTCTCCTTTAAAATGGAGTAAATAAAACCACCATGATAATATTACACATTTATTGTCCTTTCATATTTAAGCAGCAACCCCCACTCAGCAAAATTTTCTTAGCTTTTAACCTTGTCAGCTCAAGGCACAGTCTGCCAGGCTAGATGTTTTTCCTATCTTGGAACTGATTGTTGAAATTATGGCATTTCTTCCTTTGGTGATAAAATTCAAGGTAGTAGAACTTCTGCAAATTAAAAACTTTAGAAAGGTCAACAACAAGCCTCAATCAAACATGTCCTGTTTCAGCTTCAGCCTCATTATATTAAAACAATAAAACATCTTTTAAAAAAAAAAGAGAGAAAAATTAAAATCTAAATATTGAAATATTGAGTATCATTTTGGCAGTTTTAAACTATATCTTTGAAGCAGAACACTATTTAAAAAATGACCCTCTCTCTTGAAAAATGCAGGGATTTGTGGGCATGAGAAGATCTCTCAAGGGATCTACAAACAGATCTGGCTGTTAAAAGCTATCCTATTGCTATCACAAATTAACAGATTTTGCAGATGATCATCGTGGTCATTACAAACTACTCCATGCTGGCAGTGACACTTAGCAAAGAATAAAATTTATAAAAAGAAAATAAGATCCATCACTTATTCATGTTGATACACTAATTCTCTAAATCTGAAGGAAGATAAAATCTACTGTAATCATTGCAAGCAACGGATTTGATGCTGAAGAAACAGAGCAGGTCTCTCACACTTAGGTTTCATTTTTAACTCTTATTTCAGTGCAGACAATTTTTAAACCAGAAATAAAGTCAAGCTGTGGTATTTTAATAGGATAAATTAATGGTTAAAAAATATTCAGAATTTGGGGGTTTGTGGAGCTAAAGAACAATTTGTGGTGGAGGGTCTGTGCTGTCCCCCAAGCTGACAGTGATCAGAATAAGGTGGCTAATAACTTCTTTATTTGAAGTTCTATATGAACAGATCTGTATTTCTAATAATTACTGAATAAGAAAATACATGCCAGAGAACACTTTCTAAAAATAATAGAAAATGAATGACAAAGTACAAATGGTAGAAACATAAAAAACTTTCTGCTGCATCTAAGGGGGTGTTTTTTCTTACATTCTATTCCAGCAGAAATCTGCTTCATGTCACCATTTAAATTTCTTCAAATTTTAATCAAATGTATGTGAAACTGATAATATTTTTTCAAATAAACTGAAAGCTGTGGGTACTTTTTAAAAATGTTCTGCAAACATAGTTTAAAGAATGGAAAAATGTAAAGGATGTAGGATCTTACTGTGCAAAAAAGAAGCTAATTATTTTGGTTGGAACTTAAATAAAAAAATTTGAATGCATTCTATCCAGAATGGAATGATGTGAATCACATATCACTTTTAGCAGATCAAACCTCCTCCCAAGTCTCACAGATGGCAAAATGAATGAGTTCAAGCAAAACTATTTCCTTGTTTCATTTACCAAGGAAATAACTAGCACAAAGGCAGAAGGTAGCTCCTCCTGGAAAGGACAACCTCAGTAAAATAAGAAATCAGTCAATCGCTCTAGTTACAAGCACCTTTTTGGTGTCAAGCATTTTAGGCATTTTCTACTCCTTCCGTTTTCTGGCAGTGGGCTGTATCCATAAATAGTCACTAATTTTGGGAGCTGCTCTTAATGCATGACACCAGCGTAGCTTCAGTGTGCAACCTGCCTGCTTTGCCTAGGGAAATAAATACAGGCTTTTGTCCAGAAAACAAAACTTATTAAAAATGGCTAGTGTATAAAACTAGATAATTTTCCACTGTGATAAGAAACTTGAGGGGGTTTATTTTTATACCAGTTTGAAAAGTCAAGCAGACCAGAAACTGGGGACAGCTTCAGCAAATCATATAAAATTCTGCCTGCAGACAATTTGGTGTACAGCCAGCAATCAAGAATTGGGATATCCTGGCTCTCCAGTCAGTGAAGTTCCCACAGCATTTTTATGAGCAAAGATGGGTAATTCTACTCCCCTAAATTAACTTTAACTATGACTTCCCTTTCTTGAGAATCTCAGCTAAAATCCACTTCTCATTCCACTGATATTTTTAAATTGGCAGAACTTAGGTGAAATTGTACATTCACAGTGTTTTCATTTAACAGACAACGCTTTTCATCTTGGATGTAGTTAATTTCAGTGGGATCTTCTTGGTGTCAGTCTTACGGGTTCCTTTCCTACTTCATGGAGGAGCTGGAGGTTGTCCAAAGAAGAACAATGATGCTGGTGAAGGGTCTAGAACATATTTGTTGTGAGAAGCGGCTGAGGAAACTGAGGTTGTTTAGTCTGGACAAGAG
>QWTY01049783.1:21127-35527 GCA_008033365.1 Pseudorectes ferrugineus | reverse complement strand
GCTGGAATTATTCCAGAAACTAAGTTCCTTTCAAATACACCTGGACACCACCAAATACAGACCACCAGAGTCTGGAAGCTTGGTGGATGCTGCCTTACTTCACCTACTGTCTGGTCAAATCTCTCTGGACATCAACAGACTGGTAAGATGCTTGCTAGCAGTGTTATGCCATAAAATGTCTTGGAAACATGAAAATCCCGGGTTTCCTAATGAAATGAGATGGTCTCTGAATATGCAGTGTCCTACCACAGAGCAGCTCCGCCCTGGCGCCTGCCTGCGGCTCCTCACAGAGTTGTTTGTGTTCTTACTCCAGGAAATGAAAAGACTTTTGTGGTTGACAGGAAACAGTGATTAGAGAGCTGAAAACATCAGGGCTTGTAAATGCAGAATTAAACCTTTATTGAATTTGAGATTATTTTTCAGTAGCAAATCGGGCAGGTCTTTCATTTAATGTGCTGATTACAGGTGACTCACCTTTCCAGACAAATCAGGGTTTAATCAAATTATGACAGCCTAAAGCAACAGCATTGCTGAGCTGAAAATGTGGAAGAGGCTGTAAGGGACAGACCTAATGCAACATCTCCCACGACACACAGTGACTTTACAGTGACCTGCCTCACCCACCCTCGCAGGGTTATGGTCCAAAACCTGGGTTAACTCAGAAATAATATAAATATGGCAAGTATTCCAACAGAATAAATAAATAAATATATAAACTGAAGAGCACATTAATACCACATCTACTGTCTGTCTCAAAGCTTCCTTTACACAAACAGAGGAAAAGGGGCCTTGATGGTTTAAGCACGAGCACCTACTGCATTAACATCACGATGCACGCTGACTTAGGTGGGTAAAGATACTCTGAGCATGGAAAATTACATAAACTAACACACCACAATGTGAATATAAATTAATTCTCAAACTGGATTGATATTTAAGCCTTCACGAGTACAGATATTTTTGTATAAGTACGCTAATACTTCCATTTGTTTCAGCAGGACAACTCGCAGGCTTTATATTAAGCCTGTTCTGAAGTGTTTGCTTGCTTTAGTCACACCAAGTATCATTTTACTGCTAAGATCCCCTCAAGTGGCTCATGAATTCAGCAGCCCCTAGATTCCAGTGCTGCCGTATCTATCACCAGCCCTGCATGACATTCAGTAATTATAGGCTGCTGTCAGACTGGTAACATCCTCAAAGTAGTGCTGAGTTCTTGAACATCGGTGTGCCAACCAGACAAATGCAGAGCTCCTCTAAACAGAGAGATTAACTGAAAGAAAGCAAGAAAGCAGGCCAAATCCTGCTCTCATTTACCCCTCTTGGACAGGCTGTGGGGATTTGGCTGCCAAGATCATTTGGCAAGTTGCACCCCTCCAGCAGCAGAGTCCTGCACAGCTCCTGCGAGCAGAATGCAAAGGGAGGAGCTGAGCTGGAGGGGCTGTGCCTGCTGGCTGCTGCTCCACTTGTGCAGCTCTGCAGATGGTTTACTCTGGATCCCGATTTACACACATTTCTAAGTCAGATTTCCAGTTCTGATTGGCTAAAAATACTCCTCTCCCACCAAAGTCACACAGTACAACTAAAGATGGTGATTTTTTTTTTTCTTACTAAAAGAGGGAAATAGTTTTTCATCTTATATAAAAGAGAAAGAAAAGGAATTTTCCTCAAAAGCATTGAAGAGACTAAGCCTGATAAAATTGAATCTAGAAGTAAACAAGTAAGTTAAGTCTTAGAAACCAGTTCCCTGAAGACAGGGTAATGGGACTGTGTAAATCTCATTCAAAGTGAATCAAAAATTGGAATAACATATTTCATGTAGTCTTGTACAAGAACACAGCCAAATTTCACCAGTTGCTGTGCCAATAAGGTCTTTGACAGGATACACTGGTTACTGAGTCTACTTATTTTTCCCCTTTTCTTTTATTGACAGGGATTCCAAGATTTAGGGGACAACTGCCCAGCTGCAGAAGTGTACATTTGGAGATAATGGCTCTAAGTTTGCTCTGACATCCAAGGCAGCCCCAGTGATTGAAGGGTGGTCGGGTCTCGTATGATCCTACCCTTGCAACCACACACTGGGACAGAGGAGCTCAGCTTTGGAAGTTCAAATGAAAGGAAGGAAACAGCAGTGGAAACAACTTCAGGGGATTTTACTGCTCCACAAACCGGTCAGGAAAACACACAACTGACTCTCTACATGAGCCTGGGTCCAGTAAGATAAGGGCAGATTTCTCCATGAGACTGACCCCATTCAACCCACCAGAGCTAGAGCAGGAGCAGCCGTGAGCTGGCAAAGGGATGATGAGGAAACATCTTCCTTGCAAAGAGAAAAGAGGAGGAGAACAGGAGATCACTTTTTCCCTGATAAGACCAGCCTGAAGGTGCATACATAGCTCAGCCAGCTGTACTCAATACTTCGGGCAGCAACTCACCTCACTTCTAAGTGAGGCTGCTTCCACTCGAGCTGGATGCCAGCACAGGCAGGATTCCCAGGCTTGTCCCACCAGCAAGTCCCTAAGGGACCTGGGTCCAGCTCTCCAGCCAGCTGCTGATGCTGGGAAAGGGGAGGTCTCCCTGCAGCAACTGCCCTGGTTGTTTATGAAAAATCAAAACAGTCATCAAAGCAACACAAAAAACACCAGGGAAGTTTTGAGACACTTAAAACAACAAAGTAGCTGCAGATAAGGAGAAAAAAGAGGGTTTGTCTTTTCAGTTACCCTCGCACTAGAACACTGAAGAATCACTAAAAGAGGTTGAAAACATACATTTGGGGTCTATCAGCTCTATGGAATCAGAAGGAAGGAGAGCTAGCAGAGACCAGCACAAGGGACTCACTCGTGTCCAGGGTGCTGCCAGGGCTCCTCTCCACCAGCACCGCTTGGCCCCGAACACCAACTGGAGGGGCAGGAGACCACTGCAGACCTTCTCCTCATCTTCTCCCACCAGGTGACTCACACAGGGGTAAGTCCTGTCACATGACCTGCAAGCCCCAATTAGGAAAAACCTGGATAATTACTTATCCTGGTTCACAGCAGGAGTGACATTCCAGCTGGCCAGAGGGCAGGACAGCGTCAGGGGCAGGAGAGTTTGCCCTGGTGCCTGCACTGTAGAGACTTTGGGGAATGCACATCTCACTCCAAGCTAATTTACCTACCTGCCCCTTGGCATTTAGCCCATTTCTTGAGAAAATTTTACCTCTTGAAGTGTTTGCTACCCTTGTTAGTGACAGAGCTGGTTCGGAGTCCACACAAGCTGCAGCAAGAGCATCCTACGCCTACAGCCTCTGGGGAGTATTTCATCCCACCCCCAAAAAGGCCAGTTCGTGCAGTATCTCACAGCTGGCTGCTTGGGCCCTCAGTCACAGCTTGAAACACTGCTGACTTCTGTGCTTGATTTGGGTGCGGCAGGCTTTTATACAGAGCCACACACCACAGAGTAGCTCTGCTTCTATTTATACAACTGTTTTATAGTGCCCAGGGTAAGAACAAAAAGATGAAGTGATAAAAATAAGTCTAATCAGGACATACAGAACAAGGACTGGGGCTTGTATGGGAGACAAGAGAGAAGCTCTGCTGTTCTTAATTTTACACAAAGTTTTACTTCATGTAAATCAGGCACCAGACAACTCAAAGTAGAACCTGAGAATTTATGAACTTAATCTTTTTCTATTTAGTACTTATTAGTCAGATTTGTAAATTGGTTGTGATATTTATACTCTTATTTTATGATGTGTAAATCTGTTTCTTGACTTAAAATAACATTTGAATCTTTTTGTGTTTTATAATGATCGCTAAAGTTGTGGGGTTTGGGTTTACTGGCAGTTTTATATGGCTGTAGCAATATACAGTTTAAAGACCAAGCTGTAAAGAAATTTATAAAAAAGCCCTCCTAGCATGTAAGGTAATTGGAAAGCAATGTTCTCCTTACCAGGAAATAATTTTACAAATGGAACCCATATTTCTGTAAATAAACATCTGCCTTCTCATTAGCTTCACGTCAACCTATACTGAAATATACATCAGAGAAATCTGTCAAAGCAGTCACAAAGGAAAAGCAAGAGCAGAGTTTAAAAACAAAGCCTTCAAAAATCGTTATGCTTTTCAAGTCCAAGCAGTAAATAGGACAGGAGAATGACAGGAGAATTGGCAACAGAATCTCATCACTTAAATAATGATTTATTTTTTTTTTAGACATAAAACTTCTGTTTGGCCAACTGTCCACAAGTGGTTTGCAGGGAGAAGAGACAGACATGAGATTCTGACATACTGTAAAATCACATCCCTAAAAATGCAATCAAGAGTCCCAAACCAACTGTCAGCCAGCAAACGAGCCCAGCAGACATGGCTGGGGGACCACAGAGCAGCTCAGGCTCCAAATGTTTTCTTTTCTGCTTCTTAAGACGCAAAGGATGAATCTGGCTTCTAAAAGAGCACAGGATCAATACCAAAGAGAACATAATTAGAAGATATTAAAAAAAAAAGTAGTGTACTTAGAGAACAATCTGTCCTTCCTGAGCAGCCTCTCGTGTTGCATTGCTGAGTCACTGCCGGGCTTGCACGGCAGCAGGTGACATTTCTGAGATCTGTGCCTTGCTTGATGAGGCTCTGGAAAACTAACAAGGCAGGGAGAGGGGCTCGTCTCTGATCCAGGCTGGAACTGGAGGAACACTGTCTTCTTACAGTCCATGCTCTGTAATATCCACATCTCCCCCAGGCAGCTCCCCTGTCTCTGCTGGAGTTACCTCCCACCCAATATCCTATTTTCCCTCTCCCCCAAGAGCTGGATGTGGCTTGGGATTTCTGAAGCATGATTAGATACACACTGGAATTTACACTAGGGGGAACTACTCCCCCTTAAGAATCAAATGGGATGATATGGGGGATGCTCTGCTCTACTTTCCAGGAAAAAAAGACATTTGGTGATCTGCCCCCACAGCGCCCCAAGCATTTCTCTCTGGGAGGAAAAGGAGCTTGCCAGAATAAACACAGAGTGCTCCAGTCTGATCCAAAAAAGTGACGGAGCACAGGATCTGTAGGACTGCTCTGATGCTCTGTGACATTCTTTGTGGCTTTGCTGGGAGAGACCAGAGAGCTTAGCACTGTGCAGAACCAAAAGGTCTGCCCTGGGTTAAAAACAAAACAAATTTAAAAAAGCACTGAAACCTTCCCTCTTTAGACCCAGATATTCAGAAATTGTATTACTTTGAAAATACACTTCCCATTACTTTTATAAAAACATGTTATCATTTTGTTTAAAAGTTTGATTTACAGTCCACAAAGAAAGAATTTGTATTCTATTTTGAAGAACTGATATTTTGTATAACCTCTTTCCATGGCTTCCAGTCTCAGAAGAAACTACTAGCAAAACACTTAAAATAGTTTGAAGTGCCTTTCACAGAAATCTTGGTCTTTCACAGAAAGACTGCTCAGGGGTATCCCTGGCCTAGGCAGCTGCTGCACTGCCCGTGCTACAGCCCAAGGGCACCTCCTAGCCCAGGGAGCCACTCCAGATTGTTTACTACTGAGAACAGCGTTTTCAAAAGCCTTTGCAATGGCTGAAACCTGCTGCTGTGGCAGGCAGTGGCAGCACTGCCATCCCTTCCTGCAGGCAGGGAGAAGGGACATCAGATGGTGCTGAGCCGGGGGTGCAGCACATCTCATCCCCACAGCGCTGAGAGAGGAGCAGGCGAGGGACTCCACCCCCGTAGGGACTGAGTGCTGGACCTGGGCTATTTAAAATCACTCCCTTTCCTCTTCTGAAACCTGCCAAATGCCTGACCTAATGCCTCAACAAGTTTTGAAATAATGAGGCAAAGCAGAAGTTTGGAAGCTCCAGACTTTGCACCTCCTGAGCCATCAGTTCAGGTTTAGCTTTTCCCTATTATTTGAGGCATGCTATGCTTCTTAAAGTTTGATCTTCTTTGGCTGTGGTATTTTTTCATTCTTATCAAATTTCCCTCCTGCATTTTCCCTTTCACTTTCCTGTTGCTGTTAAAATGCATCATTTTCCAGCATGTCATTGCATCCTCCATTAAAAAATGTAACCAGAACAAACTGATCAGGTAGATCACTTTAAAACAATATGAATGATGTTTCTCAGGCCAGTCTAAATCCCTGCTTTGGGTGTCTCCCAGTAATTCCTAACCAGCTTTCCTCACTCAGTCCCACCCATGGTGCGAGGGGTTTGGGAAGGAGACCCCAGGGCAGGAGGAGCTGCCCCAAACTGAGGTGCAAGCCAAGAGATGAGAGCTCAGCCCAGCCCCGTGCATGCTCCCCTGGGGCTGGGGAACAGCTCAGTCCTCTCCCACAGGCTTCTGGTTGTCCCCGTAGTGTCACCTCTGCTGGGTCAGACCTGGAGCACTCAGCACTTTGCAGGGCTGATTTTCTTCCCAGCACTGGAGGAGTTGGACACGCACCAAGGCCAGCTGGCTGCGAGCTTCCTGAATATAAAACATTAATGTCTTATGGTGTTTCATGAGATATTAGTCCAAGGACTGCACTGGAATTGGCAGTACCCCAATGCTTGGTAGAAACTTGTTCTGGAATCACATTTGCTCTGGAAGACTGGTAACTCCAGCACCTCACACGCTTTTGACAAATCAGTCTCCATTTCACAAAAAATCAAGATTGAATTTCATTTGAATTTCTGAATTTCATAACAAAGTAAGAGTGAATTAGGGAATAAACTCAGTGAATTATTCTGGAGAGGCATTTGTCCTTGGCCCATATGTTGAGGCAGTGTCCAAGGCCAGGAGTTTGTTTCTTAGGAAAGGAGCAGCAATCTTGCAGAACGTGTCCCACTGTGAACTTCATTTATGTCTGAAAGCCACCTGCATACACTTCTCAGAAGAGAAGCTGGGATTTTTCCTTGCAGCTTGCTGAGTTTGGGGTTTTCACCTCGCTTTGGCAGCAGTTTTGGGTTCCACGAGCAAAGCACGCACTGTGTGAAGAAGCATCTTCTGGAAATCTGAATTTCAGTTTCACCAAAGTCCTCTCAAACCCTGTGTCCAGAAATCCCTGAATTCACCCTTTGTGAACCAGCGAGCATTTTGACTACCTGAAACTGGAACACATCAGGGAGCAAACCCAGAAAAGTTTCATTCAAAGCAAAGTTAATTCCTGCTCAGGAACTGCTGCTCAATTTCCCAAGCAGCCTGGAAGAGAAAAACACAGGGTAAAGTTTCAGTGCAAGCTTGACAAGGCTTTATTGGGTGCTGGAAGTTATTTAGGAACTTGTGGCTGGCCCTTTGCCCACCATTAGCTATTATTGTGCTGTATTTTTGGATATATTTGAGTTAAACTCTTCAAAAAACATACCCAAGAGGTACAGTTAGCCACTACTTTGCTTGTTGACACTGTTAATAAACAATATGTTAAAATTATTCCCAAAAACAAGTCTTTGAGCAAGCAGGCACTGTCACTGATCTGGGGCACAGCACATTCCCTCCCACGCTGCTCCTGAGAAAGCAGGGCAAGGACTTCACAAAGTTTAATACATCCCCGTGCTGGTGGAAAGCTGTTCTAGGTGGTGGTCTGACAAAACCCTGAGAACACAGGAATCATTATATTTTGACTAAAGAATGCATTCTAATACTGCCTTAATAAAACCAAAAGCTGCCAGGTTATGAAGGATCAAAAATAATTGTAGAGATGGGAAACCCTGAAGAATGTCCCCAGTAGAATCCAGGGGAGAGACACCTCATGGTTTTGCAACTCACTTCTGCTCTGTTTCCTGTCTGTACCTGGTAGAACCAGCTCTTTTTCAAAACAACTGTGCAATAAACACCATTTCCCCCCCGATATTTTTCCCCCTACTTGGAAGAAGCAGAAAGGCTTTTGCAACAGAAAGAGTTCCTTCCTATTTTAGCAGCCAAAATTATTTTTGAGCATGTTTCATGCCTTTTTACCATTTGGGTAATCCTCTAGCAACTACTCCCTGCCTGTCCCTTGCTATATACACAGATCCCCTTTCATGAGTCCTACTACTTAATTTTTAGCTAGTGAGCTGAAATAATTTTCCAGTACCATACGTTTTTGCCTTATTTTAATACCGTATTTACTTTCTTTGATTGCCACTTCTCATATTCTTTAAATTATCATTTTTTCATGAGCTCTGTGCTGGCTCACAAAGGCTGAAACTCTGCTTGGGGATGCGCTGTTTGAGAGGAAAAGCAAACTTCAGCCCCACAGAATGTCAGGAGGGGATGAATCATTGCGCACACCAAAAATCAAAAACACAGCTCACACAAGGCTCACAAGTGATGCATAAAAGATAGAGTTCAAACCCAAAATTGACTAAGTAATTTGTGTTGATGCAGTGTAGTGAGACCAATCTGTTGCAGAGAAATAAAGAAGCAAAGCTCACAGAGTACTGGGGTGGTCTGGCCCAGGAGGGAAATGAGCTGGCCACCCAAAGATCATCATTAATGCCCATCTCCTCGACCACCACCAAAGGCTAAATTTATTCCTGTCAGCAGAAGATAGCTTAGGAAATAACCAGCTGTTGGGAGACACTCGATGTGCAGCATGACCGATTACCTTGGGAATTCAGCAAGACACAGGATCAAGGCCAGCTGTGCTGCTTAATCCCCTCTGCTGAATATTTTAAAAATTTAAGCTGACTGGAGAGTAAAAGCAGTAAGCAGCAAACCGCTGAGCTTTCCTTCCTTAGGCCTAAACAAGGAATGAACAACATTTTTATCTCACCCAGAAGATTAAGAACAGGATGCTTGAGAGTCCTGGTGGCAACTGGGGTCCACGAGGTTGTCTCAGGAAGAAACTGGCCCCAGGGTCTGTGCTTTAGCCTTCTGAGGATGCACAGATCCTCCAGATGAAGCTGATGTTTCCCCACCTGTTTTGTCAGTCCAGGCAGATTTAAGCACGGTTTTACAGAGCTGCAACAACGGGGGAACTTGCAAATTTTCCAGGATAAAATGTCACAGCACACCTGGAAGCATCACTGTAGATGTACATCATACTGAAAGCTGTTCCTGGCAAGGAGGTGATGGAAAAAGTAAAAAGTGAAACCTCTGGTGCTGCTCATGGTCAGCAATGCATTTCTGCTGAGGCAGTAAGTGTTTGCTTTACAGTTACTAATTGTTTTATAGATTACACGTCAAAGCTGCTGAACTGGAGGGATATTGCAGCAGGTGACTGCAGCAAGACCTGGGTCAGCAAGAAGAATGCTCCTATGTAAAAGGTTTCAAATATTAGACTGGACTTGTGGAAGTCTAAAATCTCAACCGCTGCCCCAGAGAAAGACCAGACCTTCCTGTAAAATAACACCAATCACACAGAGCTAAATTAGAAGAAATGCCATAGTTGCAAGAGCAATATAAAAATGCAGGAAATATTAGCAGCCAGCTGCATCACACACCCTCCCAGAGGGAAGGGAAGGAACTGATGTCCCAGGGAGGAGGGAGGCAGAAAGGCAGAGAGCTGCATTGTCGGGTGATCCACCCCTTGTGAGCCTGTCTGTAGCTTGAGGAAATTCCATATTATGCACTGATTAGATACAAGAGGATTTGGTTTGGAAGTGAAAGGCATGGAAGGATTTTGATACATGGACATTGTAAAATATTAGCGATATTAGGAGTGCTATTTGTTGTCAGTATAAAATACACAGCTTCTTTACATAACTACATAAATTACTCCATTATTCATATTTTTACAGCTAGATAAATATTTTAATCCCTGTTTACTGCCAGTAGCTTTAACTGACTGCTTTCTGTAATCCTGTTATAAATCTCACTCATAATACATTATATCTGATGTAAATTCTGAGCTTTCCACTGGTACTTTCAGTAATTTAGATTCCAGCTGCTTGCCATGCTCTGCAGGCCAGATCAGTCCTGTTGCTGGTCTTTTGAAAGCCCCACTTGAAGTGACATTGTAGCCTGAGACTGCACAAGGATTTCAGGCAGAAATATTGCCAAGAACAGGCAACAAGCAGCCTGCAGAGCTGACTGCACATCAACAAAACACACAAAGCTCTTTGAAAGGTGTTTTTGTCAACCAAAAGTGCATAAAGGAGTCTAAGAGCTGGCAGTTACCTAAAGAACTTTCTGCAGAATTTTTCAGTGGAATTTGAATTACTTCAAAAGACACTAATATGCAAATATGGTATATTTACATTCTTTGAGCAAACAAATTCATTTCTTCAAGCAGCTGTGGCTCCAGCACCAGTTCAGGATAACAGCAATAGGTGGCACCTGGGGTTATTATCACAGAGTTTCACACTCTGGGACTGTCAGGACAAGCCTGTACATCCACCCCATTCCAGCACAGGAACTGAAGAGCTTCAGTGTTTTTCACAGCATGCTCGAATCATACTGAGTAGTGAGGATCTGCAAGGAGAGAAATGCTCCAGAACGGGTATGCTCACCCCGAATGGGAGCAATTGCTCTGCAACACCCAGGGTAAGACTTACACAGCTGGGAAAACCAACAGGTTCTTCCACAGGCACAGAGCAGCTGAAAGGAGCAGACCTCAGAGCTCCAAACAGCATCCTCTCCTCAGGTCCAGAGGCCTTTCTTCCTGGGAGCTGCAATTTTCCTTAAAAGCCTCCAGCAGGTGCTCAGAGGGGCTGCTGTGTTTTCAGGGGGCTGTTTGTGCCCTTCCCACATGGAAGCTGAGCCGGTCCCCTCTCACTTCTGAGACCTTTTCCACTCCCAAGCCCACGTTTCTGCAGGCATCTGAGACCATAAGGACCAATTCCAAAGAATGGAATTCCTTGGGCTCTTCGCAAGTTACCCGGAACACCCCACACTGCTCACACAACGCAGCCAGCAGCTCCCTTGGCATTTCCCTTCAACACACCCTTCTGTGGCTGAAAAGGGTTGCAAACTCGTGGTTGGGAAGCCACTCTATACTCAGGACAGCATTAGTCTCAGGATCAAACTTCAGTTTGTCTCAGCTGGGAGGAACAGGACTGGCAAGTCACTGATGTGGGAAATCTGCTGCAGGCTCAGGTCGTGGATCCATGGTACCTCAGCTCTGCCGTGGAATGGCAAAGGATGGCACAAGCATCTGCTGCTTTTACTTCTGTAACAAGGAAAAAAGTGCATGAGCTTTGTTTACAGGTTTTATTTGGGACTGGCTGCTGCTGTTTGTGAACAGAGAACTATTAAAGCCCCTGAAGCAAAGTGGCTGAGCATATGTAATATATTGTTTATCTAATTTGTTACCCTGAGTAAGTTTAGACCTTCATCTTTTAGTTTGTCAAAGTAAGATGGATCCAACTCTAGAACTGGTTCTTTTGAGCCAACAGGAATTTTCCCTGTGATGCCAGGAAGAACATTTGCACCCTAAAGCTCCAGTCAGGTGTCTCAAAGGCCACTGCTGGAAGGGTCCCTATGGCACAGATCCCCCATGGATCAGGGACTGACAAGATGCCAAAAACCTGTAGAACTAACACTGAATTAACAAACCATGTGCAAGACCTGTCAAGAGCAGAATATCAATCTATAACATAACTGCCTCTAAAGATGAAATATTTCGGTTACATAAGAAACAAGAAAATACAAGAATTTTCTGTCACACTTTGATGCTTCACTTACCACAGTGATGAATCAAAATAATTGCCTGGTCCAGCACTTAGTATGACACTAAATACAGTGCTGGATCTATTGATCCTTTACATGAACAGCTCTTTGAACCTCAAGTGAGCACCTTCTTGCATCTCCTCACTTCTTGCATTTTAAGTCGAAGGAGGGAAACACATTTAAATGTCATATTCTGCCAGGGGGGCTGCTTCTTTGTGCAATTTTTTTATTCATCTTTGCCATAGCATAGTGTTAGCAATCAGGCTGGGTTTCTCTCATCATTTCAGTTACTGGTGGTGGTCTGGAGAATTTTTAGCACATGAGAAAATTTTCCATGAGTCTGGATGGAAAGACTACTGAATTATTTAATGCCCCCTGCTACAGAAAGCCTTTAGAGGGTTGGTAACCTCTGGCTGCTGGCAACCCAGCACTGAATCCTCTCAACTCAGGGCTTTTCCTCTGGAAAATGTGCTCCTATAGGACTTTTCTGTCCGGTTTCCATCAAGCCCTGACACGCTTCTGCTCTGCTCAGTCCCAGCAGTGGTGCCCACAGACAGGCAGTGCTCCAGCCAAGCATCCCGAGTTTTGACATGATTCGGGTCCTCATCCCAAGCTCCACTGAGTGCTGGGGTGTGATGATTCTGGTTGCACTCCTTCTGTACCACGAGGGCCTCCTGGTATTTCAAATGTTTGAGCAGAGACGGATGTCTCTGAGTGTGGGTTTTTGATGTGCTAGGACCTCATCAAAAACAAGAGATGAAAGTAAAATGACCTCTGAAAGCTTTGATTTTCCAAGTGTAATTTTCATAGCAATCGCAGAGGGGAAAAACTGCTTTATTTGAAAATCTGATTTTGAGATAACTAAAATAATTGTCAAATAAACACAGTGAGAAATAGGCAATCTTATGCAAACAATATTTCAGAATTCTCTGGCCAGAACCAGAGAAATGTGCCTGTAACAACAAGAGGAGGGTATTGATTGCATTAACAGGGAATGATGTTGTGCAGCTGTACTGATTTCACTCTGAATATCTTATAAAGGACTTACAACCCAGTCAGATAATGTTTGTGCTTTAATTTTTATCCAGCTCTGACTTTAAAATAGCTTTCCCTCAGAAAGAAAATTAAAAGATTTCAGAAACACGGTTTGATTCACAGAAATAATAAGACAAAACTCCTGCTGGCGTTAAAAAACCCCAGTGTACTAAAACCACAGGGAAATTTCCTTTGAAGGATTTGATATCAAATCAAGTGTTGACCCTCATGTGAGCCTCCCAGATTAGAGACATCTCAGTCAGAGGTGTTGGCTTGCTCTGAACACTTGGGTGCAGCTGGGTCAGAAGGGAAGACCTGCAGATTACGGTGAAGGGAAGAGCCATCATCCAGACTAAGTGAGAGCACATTTCTTGGGAATTGCTTCAGGAGTCAAAGGGACATCTTGCTGCTGTGTTTCCTGTCGGTCCTGACACTAAATCCTCCCAAAAATACAAATTTTCTCTTCTTATACATCCTCTGCCACCTCTGGTGCTGCTCTTCCTCCTCATTTCCTACCTTCAAACACACCTTCGCTCACCTGGAATCAGCCACCTGAGCAGCACCACAGGAGCTGGGTGGGTCACCTGGAGCTCCCAGGAGCACAGTGGCATCTGTGCCCTCCCGAGCCATCGGTTCCAGACCGGAGGAGTCACCCGGCCCTGCCAACACAGCTGCTTCAGAAAAACAGGGACAGCATTTAATGCCACAGGCCATAAGTGAAAGAAACAAACCCAGACCTTTAGATATTTGAAGGCCAGGCACAAGGGAGAGGGTGAAAGCTGATGCAGCTGGAAAGAAAATCATTAAGCGTGAGGGATTCTCGGCAATATCCACTCTGCCCCTTGCGACACCCCGCTCCTTTCCCATTACAACAGCATAACATCAATTTCTGGGCATTACTCCATGGGATGAGAAAGCTGTGAAAGACTGTGCATTATGCAGGAAAAAACATGGGGTTTTAAACACAGTGTGCTAATCACATCCATCCATTGTACTTCCGTCTCCTCAGTGCGGTGCAGGAGGATGTTTAGCTCTGGGGTCCTTTCTGGAACTCTCCAGCACAGACTCATCCTCAGCCCTTCAGGAGGTAGGTAGGAACCCACCCAGAATCCCCTCTGGCAGCAGATCTCAATCACCTTCACAAGCAGGTGACCCCAGCAGCCTTCCTGAACAACACGTGGGAAGCTGTGAGCAACCCTTCCATGACACTGGTGTGTGGCTTGGGACCTCCCAGCGCTGCCATGGGCAAGGGGAAGGGTCATGGCAGTGATAAAATATTCTTACCATAACAGCAACCAGGCTGCCCAGTTTCCACAACATCCCAGTGCCCCAGAGGCAGCAGGTTCAATAAATAACCCCTGCAAAAAATAATAATGAAAGTTCTTTCTTTTCAATGACACAACAGAAAGTGAGGAGACTTTTCAATAAAGTACCAGAGCCCTTAGGTTAACAGAGATTAACAGCAAAGAGGTTTA
Organism: Pseudorectes ferrugineus; assembly: GCA_008033365.1. Lineage (NCBI taxonomy): Eukaryota > Metazoa > Chordata > Aves > Passeriformes > Pseudorectes > Pseudorectes ferrugineus. Next base: position 21,475 of record QWTY01049783.1, on the reverse strand, counting down.
TTAAGCGTGAATCATTTCCTCCTTATTGTCCTCAAACGCATTAGAGTGTGCTTTTCTTTTTTGTAAGCCAAATGTGTAACTGGCATTATTAGTTTCCTCCTCCTCTCTCCCTCTCATTTGGTTTTTAATTAGAGCATAGAGGGGGGAAATGCGTATTTGATATGAAGAAGAACTGGGGAGGGAAAATAATAATTCTGACTGTTTCAATTATTGCTACGCAAGACGAGCCAGATTTCTGTGGGAGCTCAGCCTCCACAGTGGGCACCAGCTCTGAGGCACGGCCAGGACTCGCCGTGCCCGGCGCAGATCCGGCCTCCCCCGGGTACGGGGCTCTGCCTTGGCTTTATC
>QWTY01049783.1:0-16750 GCA_008033365.1 Pseudorectes ferrugineus | reverse complement strand
GCCCCAGGGCTGGGAACGCAGCCTGCCCCGGGCCGGGCTGGCATCCCTGCCCCAGGAGCCCGGAGCGCTGCTGCCCGTGCGGCTCGGGAGCGGCGGCTGCGGCGCTGCAGGATGGCCCTGCCCGCTGCCCTATGGCCCTGCTCGCTGCCCTGGCCCCGGCAGTCTCAGTGTGCAGCCCAGAGTGGTGATCGCACAGCACGGACACGGTGACTCAGTGCTGAAGCTAACGTGTTAGCGCAGCACTCACACATCTTCACTGTCACTCATGGTGGTGGTGCCGCATCTGTGTCCTGCAGCACCACAGGGGTGATGTGAGACCCCAGCTCTGCAGAAACTGCATCTGAGCAGCGCTCGCACAGCGGAGTTTAAAGCTGAGTCCTGGCTGTCCGTGTTCGGGTGATATTTTTATGGATTTCTGCAAAACAAAACCAGAGCGCTATTCCAAGGAAACAAGGAAGTTACCTGGCATCACATGCTGACTACATCATATACTAACGGAAGGTACGGAATAAAGCTCCTGCCGGCTGCTAAACCTGATTTAGAGCTCCAGTTTTTATTGAATCGCCCTGTCAAAAGGCAGAAGCACTAAGGACCGACCTCTTCTAGTGACTCCTTCCTCTGACCACCATCTCCTCCAGTCCTCCAGTGAGGTCAGCCCTCTCCTGGAGCGGGTGACAGAAGCAAACTCTGTGGTTTATTGGAGCAAAGCCTCCTTCATGCACAGTTTGAGCTGATCTGGTGCACTACAAACACAGCCACGTGGCTCCCCAGCTTCTGTGTCGGTGGGAGAGGTGGCTGTGGGAGGTAACACTGCGACTATCATAACAGAAATGTTCAAAACTAGCGGATAATTTTAGCACCAGCATTAAAAAAAACCAGCAGCCTATCTTTCCTCTCTAGAGTTCACATGATGAGAAAATATCATGGTTGCATGTATTAATACTCAAGACAAGTCCAAATGCAATCTGGTCTAAACTTCTATTTGAATTACCTTTGGTCACCTTGAGCTGGTTCAGAAATAGATTGGTTTGGGGATTCTTAATTGGGAAGAAAAGAGAAACTGATTTCATTAAAAGCTACAGATTTGCTTTCTATTTAAACTTAAAGTTTCCATGCCTTCATTTTTAAAATAACATTCCCAAAAATTACTTTTCCCTAAATAAAGTGTTGGGGTTTTTTTGCTTGGTATCAATCACTGTCTTGTTATATCACTAGGACCAAAATCTAGTGTTTCATTTTTGGTTTGAAACAGTGGTCTGATGTCTGGAGAAATGTTCTCTTTATGGAAAGAGCCCTCTGATAACAGGTCAGCAAAAGACAGTTGGTACCTACCTGGCTACTCGTGGAATAACACCACCACATCCCCCAAGAGCACAGCAGCTGACTTTCCTGGCCATCAGCAACTCCTGGGACTTTTCCCTAAAACACATTATTCTGGCAGAGAAAAATTTAGAGAGGAAAAGTTTAAGCAGCACAATATGTGAATAAACACACTGTTGGCAGAGGTACACAACACCCCAAAGCACCTTGTTCTAAACCAGTGACCCTGTGGTGACAGTGCCAGTGCCCCCCCGACTGCCAAAGCCCCTCTGCAGAGTAAGCAGCTTGTCTCAGTCACCAGCACATGTCATAAGGACATCTCTGTCACCTAAGGACATCTAGCCCCTAGCAAAGACTATTTGACATGCTAAAATTTGATTGGGGTGGGGGGAAGATGCAGAGCACTCAGACATCAAGAAGCAGAATTCTAAACTAAGACTTTTTTCCAGAGAGAGGAGCCTCAAGGACCCCGACAAGAAATCTCTGCTGTTGTACTTCCTGAGGGGGTGGGAGAAGAGAGCAATGAGCTGCAAGGCAGCCACACTCACAGGGGACACCGGTGTTCAGATGGATCCAGATCCCTGCTTTGCTTGAGGCACTTTGGTCTGCTGGATTAAAACTGGTTGTCCAAAACTACAGCCACTTCCCTGCCACTGCCAGTGAAGCCCATTTCTGTGAGCCACACGCCATTCTTCTCAGGGGACAGGGAAAGCACAGCAGGGCTGAGAGCGTGGAGCATAAAAGCAGGGACCAAAGCTTCAAACACATGGATTTTAGTACTCAGTACTTACAAAATCGTAAGCTCTTTTCTTTAAGAAAAAGAACTCCTGGGAGAAGGATTCCTCTACCTCTCACATATATTATCTTATAAAACACTACAGACATTCACACAAATTTATTTCTCTACATTAAGCTCCTCAAGACATTGCTTAAGAGGAAAAAATCCACACAAGTAAAATAGTTACATTCATACATGAAACATAATGAAACACAATGCACGTATGAGATGCCTGTGAAATATTTATGTGCACATTTATTTTCTTGTAAATACCTTCTCCATTAAGATTCTGGCTTGATCCTTTGTATGAGATGCCATCTTTCCTGTGAAGTGCAGCCACTGGAGAATGGCAAATATAATTTTTCTCTCAGTTAAGAGGATGACGATGATGCCCAATACATCAATGAAATTCCAGCCTGTGTTATGATCACTGATGGAAAAGGAAATTGGATTCTACTGGCTAATCCATTGTTAACGATTTCACTTCATAAATACACTTAGGCTTCATTATAACTTCTTGCTGTTGGAAATGGTTTAAACTTTGGGAAAAATATGCTTGGAAGAATCAATTATCAGCATGGCACCTTCTAATATCGACTCATTTATTTTTCACAGGTAAGAGACCTCAAACCCAGGCTTGGCTGGAGGAGATCAAACAAGTGCCATTGCCTCAACCTCCCTGCAGCAAATGGGGCAAGTGTTCATAGGCTGAAATCCCATCTATGGGAAGGGCTCAGTGCACTGTAATTTCACAGAATGGAAGCTCTTGATTATCTTCATTAGTCCTGAACAGTGTGAGCTTGGGCTGCACCACAGGCTCCTCATAACAATGGGTTTTGAAGCAGAACCCTCATGCCAGGGACCTGTGCCCGCAGGACACAGGTGGCAATGTGATACCAAAGTAGAGATGTTTCTAGACATGGGTTATTAATCTTCTCTGGTAGTCTTCCCTGGCTCTGACTTGAAAGCCTCCGTTGCTGTTCTTCCTCTCAAACGTTGTCCAGGCTGATTTGTTGCAGCAGCAAGTTCTGCCCATGTGCTTAGAGCTACATTTTAGACATATGTTAAATAGGAGGAGATAAATACGGGGGTGGCTGAGCAGTGAGTCAGGACCTCACCACACCTCCCACCAAACATCACACCATGATAAAGGTCCTACTCCTCCCTGCTGTACTTCTCTGCTTAACAGTCTGTCAGATGTTCACAGCAGTAAAGCATCAGCTCCTCTAAGTCACAGGGGGAAGGTCCTCAGAGGGCTGATATCTCCCTGGAAGAGTTATCCACTCAGAACACAGCCTGGGAGGAGTGTCAGCTCCTGCAGTCAACTGGAAAATATTAAATAACCAGACAAAACATTAAGGTAAACTCAGTACTAGGTGGAAAATGGAATTGCCCAGGAATATGGTTTATGAACAAATATTGACCCCTAAGGCTTTGCTCTGGTCAGAGCCTCTTGAGACTCCTTGGGGTTTGCACCAGAGCCTGGCAAGGGTAAGGCTCCATGCTGGAAGTGCTTGAAGGGAAAAGTAGGTAATATATAGTGCAGAATTTCCCAGCACAAAATAAAGTTTCATGTTTTCTACCCAGCTCCACAGGAGATTTTTCAGTATTATGCATTAGTTGAATTTTAGAATGGTTCAAGTAAATGGATCACAAATAGCAAAGGAAATGTGTTTCAATAACACAGGTGTCCACATGAATATATGCATGAATCCTGGCACATATTTTTATTTTGCTAAGAATTGAAAAGTTGCCCTCTGGCATCTCTCATTGTTGTTTGCTGTAAATCTCAGATGAAAATGCAAACAGGAAAGGACACAAAACTCATTGGTAATCCTGAGGAAACACTGCCTCAGCCCAAAAGGCCAAGATTACCCAAGTCTGCCTGAAGTATCCTTATGCCAATAATTAAGCAGCAGCTGGACAGCTCAAAATTATGGAGAGACATTCAAACTGGACATCCCAGATAGAGACAACTCACAGGGTCCAAGTAAATGCACTTATTTGTTGAGTTGAATCCACATGTGCTTCCCTATCACCACCTGCCTTAGCCTTTCTCTTCTTGTCCCCCTCACCTTGCTCATCTCCTCCCTTCTCAGCCTCTCAACCTAACAGAGAGAGCTGCAAGCTTTATAGGCCATGTCCATATGATATATTCATTTTTGTCATATTTTGCTCTAGATAATTTCTAATCTGCTTCTTTTGACATTCCCTGCATTGTGTCTGCATTTGTTAAACAGAATATGGCACCAGAGAAAGGGAAAAAGATGCTATTTTAAAAAACAACTTAATGACTAAACTATTTGCTTGACAATTCAGAAAGAAACAGAGTTCTAAGTTTTCCCAAAGAATATCAAATGCTTTGATTATAAAACAACATCTGGATTCCCCATGGAAACATTGATCTGATGGGAATGTCAGAGGCAAAGAGACTACCAAATACACACAACTCTGCAGTCAGCCCAATTCAGCCCCTTGGAGCTGGGGAATCCTGGATGCTAAATCACTCTGCCAGAACACTGATCCATCAGGCAAATGGCTCTGCTTGGTCACAGTTTAGTCTTGTTTGGAAATTCACTGCTCAGCATAACTTGCAAAGCTGCCAGTGGCACAAGAAATCCTGTATCTGTTTGAGCAATGGCCAGGAATCTGACCTTCACTGGAACAGAATCTTGGGATCTGGTCAAGGAATTGGCTTTAACTCACAGGCATTTCCAGACAAACTGATGTTCGTTCTACCTGCACTCCCTGCCTGCGGTGTGTGCCTCGGGGGGTGTTTCCACTGATGCCACCAGAGGTCAGGTGGTAGAAAAAGAGGGTGACTTACTCAACATCACCTTCTACACCCTTCCTGAACTGCAATGGAGATGCAGTGCAAGTACAAAGAGACAAAAAGAAATTTGAAATTCTTTAAAGCAAACACAATTTCAACTATGAACCACATATTTTGACCACAAACAGCACTGAAATACCTCGTTCTTTGAGGTATCAGACCACAGCTAAAATTCTCTGATGTATGTGCAAAATAGCCTCACTACCTGCATTTTGCTTTCTTACCTGTTTTACAGCTATTAACTCCTCTGACAGTGATACTTACTGAGATTAATTTTCAAGCAACAAAGAGCTAATGTGCTCTCTCCTCTCCTCAGCTGGGCAACCACAGCTCCCCGGTCACAATGCCTCTTTCCTCTGCTTCAGGGAACCGTGCTATAATGAAGAAAAGTCCTTCTCTGCAAACTTACAGCAAAGGAAGCACTCGGGGAGCTTTACCAAATCAAACCAACTTCAATTTCTGCTCTTGAAAAGCTTGTCTCCTACAAGGTTGCTGTTTATTAAATAACTTGCTCTGCTTGCTCCACAAAGTAGATGTTCCTTTTTAAACACTGCATTTCTTGAAGATGGAAACACCCACACCTCTTACCCACCTTACCTACCCTTCCAGAGTTACTCAGGGAGCAGAATTATCCCAGACAGGCTTCCCATAACCATAAGGGCCTGATACCTCTCCAAGCTGATTGCAAACTGGATTGAGGCACTGAGCTCCTGCAGCTGATGGTCCAGGCAAGCTGACCCCGCTCACTATGGCTCTGCTGAGCATAACGCTCCACTTCTGCCTACATATATCCCTTATCCCATTTTGGCCTAACTGAGCTCATCAGCTTTATCAGCTGTCTCTGCTAATCCAGCCTGTTTTAACTGAAAAAGGACTGAAAGTTGACCGCAAGTGCAGAGTGTGAGAGCTGCTGTGGGGAGATGGCTGTGAGTGCCTGGAACATGAGGAGTTAAGTAGATCTAAGTGAAAAGCTTGAGGACATGGGCAAAGTGGAGAGAACTACCCAGGACATGAACACCACGGGGCAGCACTGCTGCTGTGCAGTGCCCTTCGACCAACGCCAACAAAACCTCCTGCCAGATCACAATGGCAAGAACTCTTTTTTTTCTTTTTCTTTTGGTAAGTAAACTTTCTCCCCTGCAGAGGAGTGACTCTCTGTGAAAATTCTGTGTGGCCACCTCTCCCAGCACACACAGCACCAGCAATCCAGTAATGACCAGCCCTTTAATCCCAGCATGGGCAAGGGGCATGAGGGCGGCTGCAGAGGGTGTCTGTGGGAAGGAAGCCCAGAGACAATGTCAAACAGCAAAGATCTGCACAAGTAATTTAGCAGTAGTTCAAACATCTCATTAATTTAATTTATAGGGAAAAGCTGTCAGCCTTAATTTTAGCTAAACACTGAACCACAGGTGAACCTTGTGCCTGTGAAAACTGCGAAGAGAAAAGCTACGCGTTTTCTCATCCAGCACCCTGCGGCCTTATTAACCCACGCCAGGAAGGTGGGAAACAGCCAGCACAATAACTTCCTGGGAAGCCCAGGACTTTTCTAGGCGGTAGCACATCTGCAAGCTCTGTGTTTGCAGCAGAAACATAACAGCAGCTGTGTTTCCACAATGTCATAGCTGGTGGAAAGCAAAGCGGTCACAGCTGAGGGGTGGAAGCTGCTCTCCCTGTGCTGTCTGGAGGAGCAGCTTCTGCTGCAGATGCCACTTGCACTTTGCAGGTTTTCCAGTTCCTCCTTCACGCCTGAGATCTGTCAGTTTGTACCTGCAGCACAGGTGGGATTACAGGACCTTTGACCCTCCTGTAGTGCCCTGTTAAACCCCTCTCATCGGTATGTAATTTGGTGGGCTTGGAGCGAGGGCTGCACTTTTATTTCTCTCCTTGCTAAATGAGAGACAAGGCATTGCACAAGAAGGCTGCCAGGCTGTGTTTGGCTGGGGCAAGGCTAACAAGAACATCCCAGAGGCAGACACAGGTTCTTACTGGGAAGTTACCTGTGGCTATGACTGGGAGAAATGGGGACTCGAGCACTTCTCTCTCCAACCAGCTCTTGCTCAAGCTCCCAGCGGTCTGGGTACATCCCCTGAAGGCAGATTTAGTTTCTTCAAGTCTCCCACTGAAAAAGAATGTGAACCTGACAAGGAGGGATGAACGATAAATAGACTGTAAAAAAAGCCCTTTTCCAGTGCCAAGCTCCTTTCCCAAGGCTGGGTCAGCAAGCAAACACCCTCCAGGATAAAACCAGGAAGGATGACCCTGCCTGTGTGGACTGTTAGCATTAAGGTGCTGCCAGTGCAGTGATTTCTGCAGCTGCCTGCACTCCCCAAGTCTTTTTGGGCAAACCAGCTGGAACACAATCTGCAACAGCCATACAGGAGCCAGGTGTTTGTGCCCCTGCAACGTGACAAAAAAGTATTCCTTCAAGATTTTAAGAAGGCATGGCCTTTTGTCTTGGTGCTTGTAAGCCTCTGCTTTGGAAGCAAGGAAAAAATAAAATATATTTCTCAAAAGCTCCCGTTATTCCCTGTCAGGTCAGGCCCAGCCAGGTGCTTCCCTTACCTGACCAGCCTCGTGCAGGGAAGAAATGAGCCCCCGGCACTGGTGGTGGGTGGGGCAAGCCCATGGCATCCCCTCCCTGCCTATTCGTGCTTCTCCCCTGCCAGGGTCCTGCCAGCTTACACACCAAGTGTTCAGTGCAATACTCCCCCTACGCTGGTACATGAAATCTCCTCCTGCATTTCAGCTGTACGTGTTTTTCCCATCCTCCTTACTTGGTGCTTTGTTTTAAGAGCTCATCCTCCACAGTAATTTCATAGGTTTCTATTCCTAGCATCAGGAGAGGGACGGGAGAATCTAATAATATTGATGAATAACCAAGCTCTGCTAGAAGTCTGCCTTTTCTTTAATTTAAAAAATACCTGCTAGAAAAAGTAAAGAGGGTGCGTCAGTGCAGACTGTAACAAAGGCGGGAAGTGACAGATATGGGACCACGTTCCCAGGCACATTGTCAACATCAGGGCAAAAAACATTGTATTGTAGCTTCAGAGAGCAGGGGCAGTCCACAAAACAGATCACAGAAACTGACACCCTGAAAGGTGAACCCTGCTGAAAAGCACATTTGGCCTTTAGTTTCCTTTGAACAAACACCCACCCATTTCCTGGGCTTGTCTTACGTGTTGAGATCCACTCACCAAAGCGTATCGGAACAAACAACACTGGCAGGATGAGCTTGCAATGACTTTTGGGCTGGTTGTCACATGTCTTTTCCATGTGATTCGTGCTGGTGACTGAGCCTTCCCATTGGAAAACCGTTCAATCCCTGCCTGAACAGCACAGCAATAAGCACAGGCAGACCCAGGGTAATCAGCACAATGAGTTTGCAAAGAATTGCTCTGAAGCAAGAGGGGACCTGATAAAAGGGTGATGGAAGGAAACACATGCTCAAAGGGATTTCATCAGAGTTCATGTGGAAAGGGGAGAAAAAAAGCAATAAGGGAAAAATAATATTAAACTGCAACTGGTACCTTTTGGGGTGAATGTAGAGCTGGTTCTTTATTATCTCCAGGTTCTTTATTATCTCCAGGAGCAACATTCAGTGCTTAGACTACAGCAGGGAGATAAAGGCAACTAAACAGGTCACTGCAGGTTTGACAAAATACACTGACCACTCTGTAGGTGCAGGGAACAGAGCAATTTGGAGAAGGGGTCCCTGGTGCTCCACTTGCCCAGCCAAGCCCCAGAGCACTGCAGGGACTCCCCAGCACAAAGCAGTAGTGCTCTGGCTCTTCTGCACCAGTGCTTTCCCTAAAGGAGCTGACTTGTGTTTGGGATGAGCAGCACTAATATCTTCCATGAATTTAATCAGGCACGAGGCAGCCGAGGCAGGAGCTGACAGACTGGTTTCTCCTACAACTGCATGCCAGGCGACATAATTAACAAGGAGGATGAAGAAATAAGAGGCTGAATTTTTAAAAAATTATTTCTATATTTCTATTAAATATTCCTCCTCCGTCCTAAGTGAAGGGAAACTGTCCACCCACAAACCCCCTCCCCGATATCTGGGACTGTTGCAGCATCACCACCAGGAGTTTGCTGCACATGTGTGTAGCAGATGGGTATTTATTGCCCTGGGCTACTGGGAGCTCCTTTGGCCCTCACAGCTGATGCTGCTGGGCCAGAAGTGCTGGTTTCATGCTCTGTTGTCCACCCAGGGAAGAAGCCTGCTGCTGCCTTTCCCTGCTGCCACATCGACTTTGAGTCCTTCTCACAAACCATGAGGAATTTTCTGGGTGAGGAAGAGGGCAGCTTTCCCAAGGTGGAGGAAATGCTAAAGGGAAAAAAGAAATTAACACAAGGTGAACAGCAGCAATAAAGTTTGAAAAATGACTGGGAAAAATCCGGGTGCTGTAAGAAAGCCACGGCTTCCCAAGGAAGAGCTGACAGAGCCATCTACAGCTGACGGGGCAGGGCAGCACAGCCCCCTTGGCCCCGACTGCTGCACAGCCCAGCCTGCTAACACCCTCCTCATGCACATTACTGGAGGCCTATTATTTGCTAACATCAAGGGGAGAGATTGAAAAAAAAATAAATCTGTGGCACAAAGGAAAGAATAAGATTGATAAATAATACATAAAACAAGAAGCAGATAGTTCTTGTAGCCTTTTAAAATAACTCTTACGTGGGTATAATATACCATAAATATCAAAGCTGCAGTGCAGCCCTTATATGACAAGTCACAGACTAGTCAGAAAACACTTTCTGAGATCTGAATCATGGCCACTTATATATTCGCTTTTATTAGGAAAAAAAAAGAGAGAAAAATTAATAGCATCTCTCAGCAGAAAGTTATTTCTAGTCTTCTACTTTGCAAAGGGAACTGTCATTTCATTATTTTGGTGGGTGTAATGGCACATGCTGTACCGACCATATGTAATCAGAGAATTAAATGCTGGCTCAGATATGAAGACATAATGAGATACACACATTTTTTTAATGAGAAAAATGATTGAAAATAAAACCCAGTACAGTGAAAAACACAGATGTCTCTGGCATGATAAAACTTTCTGGAAATGTAGATCCTAAATTGCCATTGTTGCAATTACTTAAGACTCTTTTAATTCCAAGCTGCTACTTTTGACCTTTTCCCAAGGAAAGGTCTGTACGAGGCGCACAGCACACGGTCAGCCAGCCCAGCCATGGCCAGTGGTCAGCTGGTGAGGCTGGCCTGGGACAGTGCCTGTGACACTGGGGACTTGTGCACAGGTTGGTTTGGGGAGCATCCCCCTGCAGAGAGGGATCTGGGACCCTGAAGAGATTAGAGTTCTTTCTTATCAAGGAAGGTCGTACTGATGCAGAGTGCTCCTGACTGGTTGCATCCATCCAAATTCAGTCAGGGAGCCACATTAGACACAGCCCTAACTCCCCTGCAGGAAACCTCCTGCTCTGGGCAGCGTTTCCTGGTTGGTAAGAGAGGGAGCAACAGGAGCTGGCAGGCAGGAGCTGTACCCTTGGATTCCACAGTGCCACCACCCTTCTCTGCCTCATCACCCCACCCGAAAAACGGGCACAGCTCCAGCAACCCCACACTGCTGGGTGCAAAGCTCTGCCAGAGTGGTGGGTGCTGGAAACAATCCCTGCAGCTGATTCAGCTCAGTGGACAGGCCACTCAGACCCTCTTCTGTGGCATTTAACTTCTTTGTCCTCTCCTCTACCCCTTCAGTGCTCTCTGTCCTGTCCAGTCTTCCAGCTGCCTCTCATTATTCTGTGGGAAATTGCTGCCCACGGGTCACCTCCGTGGCTCCCACCCTGCACGGCCACTGGGATTGCCCCTGGAGCTCCAAATGCCGGGATGGGACGAGGTGAGTGAAGAGTTAGGGAGGAAAGGCAGTGATGAGCAGGCACTGCTGCACAGCCCTGGCAGCAGCACAGCTCATACAGCCCGAGGAGAGAACGTGCTGTGCCCTGCAGCACTCAGCACTGACCCTCTGGGTAACCTGCCCCCAGCAGCGGCTGCTCCAGCCCGGGCATCACCACCAGGAGCTGCCACAAGGAGCCTCCTCCAGACCCACTGCTCTAAGGTCATCTGGAGACTGCTGCCAGCTCCCAAGGCTTCCTTTACTCATGAACACTTCCCTTGCCATTCTTCTCCGCAAATCATGTTATCTTACCCTCATTTTGGAGAAGAAGGGTACTAAAAATACATATTATGTCCGTTTCAATAGGGCAGAGAGGAAATACAACAGCACTTATTTTTGGCTGCAGAACTCTGATTTTTTAGCTAGTCATAAAATTTTACCACTTCAAAGTGGTCCCTGGAGGGGTGTTTATTAGAGGAGCCTGAACTCATGGCTGAAGCTGCCTCTGTCTAGCTATCACAGGCCACATGTGGCTTCAAAGTGCCTCTGATAGCAGTCTCCAGAACAATGTAATCCATAAGTTTACATTAAATATTTATATGACACTACTTTGTGCTCTTCTTGGTTTGATTTGTCTTTAAAACTTATCCCAATGTATTAGCAAAGTTCATTACTTAACAGTGCTGGTACCCTTTAGTATGAACCCTGACTAAACAAACAAACCTGTCTGCACAGGCCACTTCATGGCAGCAAAATGGCAAAATCCTGCCTTGAGCCAGGCCAGGAGCACTGGGAACATAAGTGCACTTTGGAGCTGGGATCAACTCAGCACACTAATTCCAGGCAGGAGTGGAGTTTTTCAGAAATCTGATATGGAGAAGGGCAAATGCAGTTTCCAAAAAAGGGAGAGAGTCTGTTTTTACAGGCTGAAGTGTTAGGTTGGGGTTTTTTTCCAGAACACTTATGATGTTTCAAATCTAATAACAGCTTCTTAAAGCTATAGAATGAAATTTCCCAATTAAAATGGAAGGAAATTGTTAGAAATTAAAACATCACCATCCAGTCAGGCCAGACATTTGGGTTTCTTGGTCTGAGTTGAAATGAAAAGCAGCACAAGATATTTCGGCAACTGCAAACCATTTTGCAGATTTATAGTTTTAATAAAAACACTGTTGTATAAGGCAGAAAGCTTCTATTTCAGTTTAGAGTAATCTCATTGTCTCACAGGCACAAGCGGCGCTGGGAACAGGAGGTGGACACCGTCTCCCACACCCAACAGTGTCATTTATAACTGGGAAATTCATCAGGTGGGGAAAGCCACGAGCAGACTCTCATGTTCCTGCTGGAGTGGGGAAAAGCCCTGCACGAGTATGGATAGACCCATTTGGAAAAGTGAAGCCATCTACCAAGCTTAAGCACCATTTTTTTCCACAGAAGGTTCTCTTTTCCTGTAGCATCAGACTGAAAATTCCTGAAAAGGAACTCTGAAATGACAGAGGACAGCATAAAAAGCCAAACTAAATCCAGGAAAAAGAGATCTTTGTGCAAAAAACAGTACGAGTTTACCAATGAATGAACTCAGTGTGTAAATCTGGAACACTCAGTGCAAGGCAAGGACTGACTCAGCTACAGCTGCCTTTCAGGAAGCAGAAGCAGATGCCAAACAGTTGGACCAGACAGCACGGAAATGATGCTGGGACACTGCATTAAGGGCCAGGAGCCAGAGGCAGGGCTGTAACCTGGCTTGGAAGAGGCTAGGACTGCCAAGAAGAGAAACTGCTTGTCCCTGTGTAACTCCCTGTGAGTGTGAAGAGAACAAATTTTGAATTATCAGCTGCAAATGCCCACCTTCAGCCTCTGATCACCCAAAAGGGAAAAGCAAGTCATTTGGAAAAAAAATTCTATGGATGAAAATCTGAAATTTAGAGGTAGTTTTATGTAGAGTACACAGTTAAGATACATTCAGTAGAGTCCCTTGTCTCTTCTGCACCTTGTGTCATTTGCTCTAGCACAGATATTTTATCATCTGTATCAGAAGATGAACCTGTCTTATTGAATTAATTACTCCAATTTAGTTTATCATTTCTAGGGTTCCCAAAGAACAGTCCCCAACACCTAAGGCTGCTCTCTGGTTTGTAACAGGGTCAGCAGCAACTCTCTGCTGAGGTTTTCCTGACGGAGGTTTGAGTGGTTTGGAATAATTCCCCATCACTCTGGATTTATATATGTTGCTGTAATCACACACATTTGATGATGCTGAATATTAAAGCAGGAAGTTCACATGCTTGGAAGTTTTTTAAAATCCAATTAGATGTCATTAAAATATTTATATATTGGGTGCAAGTTTTCTTTCCCAAAGGGGTCTCTTTTACAAATAACTATAACATTAGGTGTGGGTCACAGCAGAGTCTATTGCATTAATTGCTTTCAGGGCTTCTTAGCATTACCAAATTTCCAAATTAACAGCAAATTAAAATAGAAAATGATTAACTCAGAATGAAGCAAGTAACACCCAGACATCCAGACTGTTACCATTTACAGCAGCTGACAAGTTGGAGCAGGGGAAGAAGCAAATTCAGAGTAACACGAGGAGCAAGTGCCATCTCGTGGATCCAGAGGCACTGCACAGGCATGGCACTGCTACAGACAGGATTTAGGAGTCCTCAGATGCAGGGTGGATTTGTATGCTGTGGGCATCGTGGCTGGTATTTAACGAAAGCACTTTGCTGAAATCCCTGACACGCTCTCCCTTTGGAAGGCTGCAGACACTGCCTTCAAGATTTACGGCTTCCCTGGAACTCTGGCTCCCACAAGAAGTCCATAAAACTTTTACCACCCAGTTCTTGCATCACAGCCATAAATTCTGAGTGTTTTATCACAGACAGCACAATCTGGGCACAGACTGCTAAGCCAGGCAGAAGCTACTGGTGTGAGCAGGGACCGTTCACACTGCCAGGGTTACTCAGAGCCAGGGTTACTCAGAGCCAGGGTCACAGTCCAGGGCTGTCATCTCCACCAAGTCTCTCCAACAAGAAATCAGAGTTTCTCCCCTGCACTGCTCCCCAGGCTAAGCTGTCATTGCACAAGTGGCCCTTCTGCTCCATCTCACCATTTTAAAAACCTGGGATGCAGTGCTGAGCGGAGGGGTAACTCCAGATCCCCACTCTGATTTTTGTAGTAGTCAGAGGATGGCACAAAATTCCTCAGGAGCTGGTTAAGAAAAAAATCACACAACAGCTACTCCAGCTGAGGAGAGGAGAATTTAGGTGCAGGTAAGGTCCTATTCTCATGCTGCCCAAGGAGGAAAGGCCAGATCAGATATCCCTCATGGCTTGAAATCTTTATTAACAGCCTTGTGGGAATTGCCTGAGTGTACAGAGATAGGATTCAATCCATTTTTCTGACAGAGCTTCCAAGAAGAGGCTCTGTTAAGAGCAATGGAAACAAAGTCCGAGCTGCCTCCCCTCAGACACCACAGGAGCCACACACTTAACAAAGCAGCCCTGTGGTTCCCCTCCCTGCAGGGCAGGACGGGCTCCTCTGCTGTGCCACACGCACACCGCTGATCCATCCCTGCCCAAAACCTTGCCCTCACGATGTGGATTAAAGCTTAATTCTTAAAGCCGCAGATATCTTAAACTTGAGACATTGCAAAGGAATAAATATTTTAAAACATGGGGAAAGTGTCCATTTAGATTAATGCTGTGCTGAAAATAGCACTTCTCTGCAACTCACTAGATGGCTGTTATAACATTCAGGGCAGTTTACTGGAGTGATATTCCAGTTACATAAAGTTTCTCGGAAAGAAACGTACTATCCATCACCTACTTCCTCCTCTGTTTATCTGTAATGGAGGTGATTACTTTAAAAATATCTTTATTTGGTGGACTCACATGCAAGTCATCTCTCTTGGCTAAGACTTTTGAGAGATATATTGGGATGATAAACATAAAGCCATCAGCTTTGAGAGCCAAGAAAGGTGACCTGCCTATTGATACAGACAAATCAGACTGGGAAAGAGTCCAAGGAGAAGCAGAAGGGCTTTTAACCCAGATCAGAAAGCCCTCCCATTTCTTCCTCCAGAGACAGAGGTCAGACCAGACAGCCCAGACTTGAGAGGTGAGCCAGCAGAGAGAGGGATGAGCTCCAGTGGCCCACAGGCGTGAGGGCTCCTGCAGGGAGGCGTGGGCAGGGACAGGCGCTGTTCCCCCCTCCCATGGCCCAGGGCAGCATCACAGGGTTCATGTGGCATCCCTGCCAGACCACACATCTGCTCCTCCTGCCCACCCTTCTACTCAGAGCATTTCAGCACTGCCATTTAGGGAGCTCTGCCTCACCCTGGTGACCCAAGCACACCTCTGTGTGTGTACACATCCCTGCCCCGCAGACCCCCAGCACCACCAGCCCCAAAGACGCTTCAGAAGGTTTCACACCTCTCTGGATGAACATTTGAGTCCCTGCTAAAAGCTCATCTTTCTTTCAGAACTGTGGTAGCAGAACTGTCTCCCTGGATGGCTGTTCTCCCAGACGAGCCCTTCCCTACCACAAGAGCTCTTTCAAGGATGCTCTGGCAGCAGTGTGCTCAGTTTTCAGAGCAGTCCAAGGGCTGCCACAGTCCCACTGCCACATAACCCAGAACCATCCTTCAAAGCAGGGAAATTATTTTATCCATTTTTAACAGGCAAGAGGCGGACTCAGGGTCAGAACCAGTAAGGTGCTTATAGGAAGGGTTCAGATGGAGTTAATTGCAGCTAAAAATCACCATTTACAGCTTAACCCTGGTGATGTCACCTCTCTGTGTGTCTTCCAATTTCACCAGGTCCCTTAAAAACCCATTAGAGATGCCCAGAGCTGTCCTGGTTTGAGCCACTCACAGCCCAGGACTCTCAAAGCAGGGCAGTGTGTTCAGATATCCCCCCGCATGCAAGGAAAGAAGGAAAACTTCACTGTTTCAAAACTTGATCAAGACTGCCACCTACTAACATGCAGCTGAAATGACCAAAATTGTGTCATGTTTCCAGGCAGAAACTAACAGAACAGAAGACAAACCCCCCCTAGAATGACACTTGTAAAGTTTAACATGAAAAGCATCTTTCTTTTTCTCTTAGTTTTGGATACAATACCTTGCTGATACAATACCCTGCTATATATATCCTAATAGTCCCCTTAAGGATGGAGAAATTCCTCTTTTTTCCCTCACAGCTAGGACCCAGCTATGCATTAGCCACTTACATAGCCATTCTTCGAATCTAAAAACAAGCATTCTTGTAACTGGAAGATTTGGGATTACCTGGAAAGGAGTTTTCCCACAGGATAAATCAATGCAGACCTCTGGAGCCAAAGTGGATGCCCTGACCAGAGAACTGTCCTTATTTCATCTTGTGGCCAGCTGGAAAGAATTAACTTCTTGTTAATACAAGATGTAGCTTTTGCATTCAGTGTTCAGCTGATGATCTTCTTTTTGCTCAGAGTGTTGGGCAGTTTCTCTCTAAATACAACACATTCATTCTATAGCAAAACACAGTTATACATTATATACACAGAGAGTTAGAGCCAGGTATCATCAACCTTTAATATTTATATCTTCCTGGAACCACCAGCTGACAGCTGCTCAGCTACTGGCAAACTGTCTTAAGTATTTTCCCCCTTTCTTTTGGCACCATGCCCCTGGCTTGGTTTCAGCTACACACTGCAGAGGCCATCCAGAATAACTCCACACTGGCTCATAAAGTGAACTGGGGAGAGAATTCCTCCCCTCCAATCCCACCTGCAGCCCATTAACAATAATGTGACTTGCCCACATTTACATGGATAGGGGGAATTAGCTCCTCTATGAATCAAGTGACTTTCCTGTCTTTGCTCAAGACTCTCCTCACACCAGCTGGACCAGTGAAAACTCAGATTTGCAGACTGGTATTTGGATAATGTCTGGAATCACAAAGAGCTTATGGGAGAGAAAAC
>QWTY01049773.1:0-13727 GCA_008033365.1 Pseudorectes ferrugineus | reverse complement strand
GTAGCTTGGCTAGAAGGACAGGCACTTTTGTGTTCATCTGGCTTGAGTTACTGCTTTCTGCTTACACCTAAAACTCCTGCCTGCATCTCATTCTGCTGGGAAGATGCAGAATTTACTTGCAAGTAATGAGCAACATGAAATTGGCTCTTAAAGCAATTTTGTTCTGGCATTTACTTTTTAGGGACCTGGGGGATAGATACTAATACATGTCACAGCGTCTAGAAAGTAGTTTGCTAGTTCACACACCACTTGATAGACTGCCTCATCAACAGGAACTTTTGCTGCTGCTTCTCTAATGAGAAACATCATCTTAGACCCAAAATCCAAACTTGCATCTGGACTTGTTTCAGTTCCTTTAAAACGTGTAGCTTTGCACTTGCTTCGCTATCATACAATGTTCACAATCAAAGAAATGCTTTCTTCAACCTAGACTTTTTTATTTTAATTGCATGTGAATATTTTCTGCTTATGGAGTCTAAAAGAATAGCATTAAATGTTACTGTGCTTTATTTTGGTATCACATTTTTATTAAAATGGACTCAACTGCCTATAAGAATCACAAAGGAATAGTCTTAATTAAGCTGCTCAAAATACCAGCCCCAATTTTAACATTCAAAGGTTTCCTTCAGTTTTCTAGTAGAGAAGGCAACCTAATATCATTACAGAAGAGTCAATAAATCCAGGCTGGGGAGCTAAAGGGACATTCAATTTCTGAGTCAAGGGGCTTTGACAGTGAATGCCCTTCCAGGAGGTCCCACTTCACTAAACTGACAGAACTCCAGCACAAATTTCTCTACACGACAATCATACAACAGAGAAAATGTCTCTCAAGTACCCTTTTTCTAGTAATTTAAAGGTCAAAACTAACTCCTTTGGTTTCATTTGAAAGCCCACAGGTGTGGTAAGCAGCTTAGGTTACAAAGCTAATGACTGATAAAGTTGATTCTGCATGACAGGAGGAATACAGAGATTTCTCAAACAAGATTTAGTTTGTTATCTCTATTGCTAGCCCTGCTATTTTGGCCTCTAGTAATTATGTGACAGCCGTCCAGATTTGCTAACAGATGTGTGGAAGGAAAGCAACTTCATGCACTTAAGGCTTGGCTATTGAAATGAGGCGGGGGTGCGGGGAGGATTAGGGAGAGAGATACCACTTTCTTTCTAGCTATAAATAGGTGTCATACAAAGTTGTGCAGTGTAGAAAGTTCTCCTCTCCTCCATCTGGGCTTCTCTGTTCTCTGTCGTGGTTGGATTGCCACAGGGCCACTCGCCGTGGTTTTGTTCTCAAGTTTTATCTTAAGAAAAAAAACAACAAAAAACATCAGTAATTCCTAGAGTAGGGAATGCAAAGAGAAAGCATGAAGGAGAAGAGGAAATCTTTCTGTAAAAATGAAGTGATTCCTGCTCCTGACTGCCCTGGTGAGGCTGCTGCTGGGACACCTGGGGACCTCACCTCTGCGCTGCCACATGAGTCTCAGAGCTTGGGAGCTGACCACTTCCACTCTGGCTGTCAGCAGAGCTGGGGGGGTTTTAGAAGACTGGGAACTGAAATTCCTCAGGGGCTGGATAGACACACTGTCAAAGGACCAGAGAGGATAACTGTCAGCAATGGCCCAACACTGTATTTCATTTTGACAACTGAGTACCTTGGCTCAGTTGTGACAGACCTGCAGGGTCTGCTGGGGAAACTGGTGGAAAATTCATGACCAGTTCCAGCAGAGAGATAAATAGGTGGAGAGGGTTCCCCGGTAAATCTGCAAAAGCTCTCCTCTCTGGGTACAGTAGTGATGTAGAGCCAGTCAGGAAAGTTCAGAAGATTCTGAAGAAATCTGTCAAAAGCAGCCTAAGATAAAGGCAAAAAGAGGCAGAAGCTGTTTGGTGAATGGATGAAAACAGAAGAGGAGAAAAGAACTGGAAGAGGAGGGATTCAGTGAGCATAAAGGAGAGCCAAGCTGCAGCTGAGGAGGCAATCTGAGTCATGTCCTCTGGTCTCTTTGTGTTTGCCTAAAAAAATACTTCTTTGTCCTTTAAAAGTTGTTAGCCTTGTTTTTTTCCAGAGTAGCACAGCCACTAAAATTGAGTGCCACGTACTGAATACAGAAACAAATCTTTCCAGTAATATTCCATTTCATCAATGCTTTAAGTGATTAACCAGACTACTTTGTTGTCCCAAGACAGTATTTTAAGTTGAATTTATTTGTATTTGAACATGGCTGGGTTTTTTTTCGCATTAAATCCTGTTGTTGTTAGTGGTGATTGGACATGTGAGATTAGGAAATGGCAATAACAGTGTCACTTTTTTCCTAGTTAGTGTCATTGGTTTTTTTTTAATGCAATGCAATTTCATTGAGGGCACTTGTTTAGAATTGTGACCATCTCAGATGATCAATAACCAGAAGTGGTGACTGACCAAATTAACATATAGAAAATCAAAATATTTTAAATACATTGAAGTATTCTTATCATGGGAGATCTTTAAACATAATAAAATGATTCACAAGGCAACAGCCAAAACCAGCATAGTAAATTAAAATATACCATTAACAAGGAAGTGTACCCCAGAGCTGTCTGTATGGAAAATCAAGACTCACCAGAGTAACACTAACCACTTACATTACTCCTCATATATTTCAAGCATTCAGATATGACAACCAAATTGTTTTCACCACATTGTTTCGGAGTGTATAGATGCTTTATCCTTATCTAAGAAGCATGAGGTTGAGAGGGAATCCACATCTTAACAGCTGCCTTTGCCAGGTGTGAAGGCTTGAGATCCATAATGCTGGGCTTTAACAAATATGTATGTGTATTTTTATTTCCTTTTTTTTCTTTTTTTAGTATTGTATTATTTTTTTATATTCTGATAATTCTTCTTTGATTCCGAAAGAGAAGTGTGAGAAACACCACAGAAGAATATGTTTTCTTATATTTAATTTATTTAATTCAAAGGGCTATAGTCTATTGGAGATGTTCTGATGATGGGGACATCAGAAGTGGTTTACGTGGTGGCTGGGAATCCCATATGAAACAGAACACAGTGGCTTTGCATTCTTATATTTGCACATAAATTAGATTTTTGTTGAAGATTTCAGTGTAAGTAGAATGATGTGAAAAATAAGAATGAATTTCAGCTGAAGGCAAGAAAATTAATAACTCTTGGTCAAGATCATTGAATAACGCAATTCCTCATATGCTACTCTAAAGCATATATGTGTGTATGTGTGCATAAAATGTTTGTGTGCAGTGTTTTATGAATGTGTATTAGAAAAGGATTAAATGCCAACAGTTAGAAAAGCAGGAGTGTAGTCTTTAAAGTGACATTAAAAGCAGTATGGAAGAGGGATCAGTCAGCCTTTATAAAGATTTGTGTCTCTAGGCTGAGCTGCAATATTCTTTCTACTCTATTCCTGAACCAAGACAAGGGGAAGGTTTCAGCTTTTTTAATTTCCTCTCCTCCTTGCCTTCCCATTGTTTGCATTGATGTGCAGCATCTCTATTTAGGAAAATCCTCCGTGGTCTGTATGGTTGTGGCACTCTTGTTCACGGATGATTCATTGGCGCCTTTTCTTGAAGAATATCTTCACATCTCTTATTTAGCAGTGCTGGCCGTTCCACATTGTCTTTCCTAACAAATTCTGACTTCTGAGGTAAAACCAGCCATTTGTTGACCTCCCATTCTCAATTTCAAGGACTGGGATGCTGTCTAAAGCCACGGTGATTAATTGAGGCAGACAAGATTAGACGGGAATATATATTTTCAAGGGAACGCAGGTTTGCTGGATAGCAAAGCGTGGGAATTAAAATGAGCTCCGGAAGCACTGAAGAAGCCAGTGCAGCACGAGCAGGGCTCATCAACATGCTGCTCATCAGGGGGAGCAGGGGTGGCCCTGCAGCTCTTGGCTTATGCCAGGACTGCCAACAAAGGCGATGATTGTGATGAGCTCCTTGATGGGATGAGCTGTCCACCAAGACCAATGAACAAGCAGCTGCCACACAGGAAGGCTTTTAGGTAACTGACACCTGTGGCCTCATTTGAAATTACAATTAGCTGCATTGTTGGGAAGTGCTTCCCAATTCCAAGGGATATCTACTTCCTTTTTTTTCCCTACAATTGCTGGCATGTGGTTATATAATGTAATTTTTCTGAAAGTTGTTTTTGTTTATTAAGGCATGCTAATCATTTACTAGGTCTGCTTTTGAGGGATTAAGAGACTTTTTTCTCTGGATGTTGAACTTGGGTTTGATTTTTCAGCGGCATCTGTGCATAGCATGAATTGAGATGTATTTATATTGTTAGCTTTTTTGAATCCTTTCTTTTCTGAGGTCATGAAGCATTAGCACTTGTGGCAGCATTGTTTCATTTCAGTGAATTAACACATTTAAAATACAATAAATAAATACAATGAACTATGAGCAGGCTATAGGATTTCTCTTTTTCTCACTGCAAAAATCTATAAAAGGAAGAAAGGAGGGAAGAGAAAAGCAGCATTTTCTCCCCTGCAATGTGTACCCTTTCAATAAGGGCCAAAAATTGAGGTACAGTAGCTGAAATGTCCACAATTCTGGCACTGAAGGGGAAACAGGTGGGTTGGAGAAACTGTAATGAGGGAGTTTCACAATTAGACCAATTGACTTAGCAATATGTTTGTTTGGTTTTGAGCTGTTGCTGGCATTTTTCCATTTGACATTTAGTGATTTGTTAAGATCCAAAGAATTTTCTAGCAAGTAAGCGTCTCTCCAGGTGGTAAAATTCTTTTAGTGGAGGGAAAACTTGGAGGTACTGTAAAGCAGCTGCATAACCTGCTTGAATCAGTACCTGAAAAAATCTGAGATGGAGTCTGATCTCATATTTCTTCATCAGCTTCCTAAATTAACTCAGAACTACCTCAAAGTTCTCGTGCAATTTCTTGTGCGTTCCTGAGTGAGGTGTGACAGGCTCTGTACCTGGGCTGAACTCAGTGGCACCTTGGAGCTCCTAAGGCTCCAAATGGGCGAGGAGCTGCAAGGAGCAATTGAATAAAACAGAGGAAAACTTTTCACTCTGAAACTTATTGAGCTTCCAAAAAGATTTTTTTTCCTCACTGGGACAAATGAAGCCTTTTCAAAATCATGTGTCTGACTTTATGGGTGGGGATGTTGTTGCTATTTTTGTTTTGTTTTGATATGAAGAAAGAGAGAAAATGAAGGAAATCCCCGGCTAGAAATGGGAATTCTTACAGCAGAAACGGCAACAAATGCTCACCCAAGTTCCTGTCTTAAAAATTGCTTGCTGACTAGATGTGGGTCTCCCCTTTTAAATTTGAATTTGTTAATCATTTGGAGATAGTAACAGAATAGTCTTCAGAAAATCAGAGGTATTAAATAAAATAATTGTTTCTATAATAGAACTCCTGCTTTAAAAAAATGTGGTATTAATCCAAACTTAGTAATGATGTGAAGCATGAAAAGTTCTTTAAAAGGAAACTTCTACGTTTTGAAGCAAATACAAAGCAGTTTTGATGTTGTTTTATCTCTGTGCTCTGTCTTTGGGGAAAGAAAGTGGAAAACAAACATGACAGTACCTTAATTCATTGTTTCAGTAAGAGATCAGATACATTCAAAATGCACATTTGTTTTCCTTCTTTGACTTTAGTCAGTGCAATAGGGGAAAAGACCAGCTTTCTGGTAGTAGATGAATGTTGCAAGTACATAATAAACCCAGATCTCTAAACACATCAGTCATGTGTCATCTGAAATATGCATTGTGTCTCGCATTGCAATTGCTTCCCCAATATTCATGAAATATTCATGCTGGATATAGACAGTACGTGCCACATGGATGGATGTGACGTGAAGCAGCAACAATAATCAAGGCTTCAGTAGAAGGGGGCCAAAGCAGGAGCAGAATAGCTTCCATTTCACCTTTCTGTAGGGTATTAGGGAGAAAATGGGTTAGAAATGAAGTGTGCAAGGCTCCCCTTCTCACACCTGTGTGTGCTCACGCGAACACACAAATACAGGTGCATGGAGGTGCCTGTCCACACCCCTGCTCTGTCCTCTCTATCCCATCAGTCAATTCAGTGAAGATTTCAGTGTCTAGTAAGCATTTTTTTTCCCCTGCTAAAAGGGGATGATATGGCTCTCTAATCATGGAGCAATCTTGGTTATTAATGGTGAGTTTAGCTTCTTAAGCTCGTGGAGCAATTGGATGTAAAAGAATATCCACACCTTAAGCCCGGTGTTTGAATTACAACTCTCTTTTTCCTGTTCACTTAGTCTGTCCTGTTTATTTTGCTTGGAAGCTGAAAAGAGAAATGAGCCTGTGCTATGTTTTGTCATCGCCCATAAATCCTCAGGAGGATGGAGTAATAAATTTCATTTCATAGGTAGATGGTGGAGTTTGTTTTTATTTAAATTATTTTTATACAGCTTTATGCCTAGGTGCTGGGCACATTTGGATGACCTGAAAGAATTTCCAGATGTCAAGGTCTGGTCAGATTCCACAGACAAAGCCCAGGGGAGCTCAGCTCAGCCCAGAGGGGTTGCAATCTTTGCAGGTGTTTTCAGTTGTAAATTTCTTGTTTTGTTTTAGAAAACTAGAAAATAAATTCTAACACTGAAAAAGGGCTCTGAGTCATGGCATTTTATTATCCATAGTGCTGTTTCCTTCCTTGAGTGTTCAAATATTTTCTCTGGTTTTATCAAGTGATCCAGGAACTAGAACTCCGAGCTGCTTGTGAAGTACTTGAAATGATTACATCCCATTTTAATCCTTTTTGCAGCTAAAATAGTGAAATATGTCTCTAATAGTGACAGCTGATATGACTGTCTTAAAAGAGACTTTGAAACCATCACCAGTGACCTTCCAGAAGAGAAATGCAACACTTCCTAAACCAAACTTTTATTGATGGCACATGGCCTTTTGAATACCAGGTAATATGGAGGGGACCCAAGGTTTTAGCTGTTTAGTTCTCTTCATTGTGCAGTCCTCATCCTCACAGGACATGGAATGCTAAGTGTAAGTTTTTAACACAGTATATAATCTAATCCCCAAATCCACATTTAATAAAAATTACTATAGATTTTTCCTTTCAGCCATGAATAACAAAATAACAAATAATAAAACACTCGCAAAGCATTACTGCAACAAGATACTATTTTTTTCCAAGGTGTTAGTATGACTTTTTCAGATTTGTTTATTTGGTTAACCCAGCTACTGAATTTTACTCCCTAAGTGGAGAAGCAGAAGAGATACTTGCTCAGTCATAGCACTGAATTCATAGTAAGGGGCTTCCTTCTGTGTGAAGAAAAGTTTTCTAAATGGTGAGTGCTTGTCAGTCTTTAACTGACTTAGAGAAGGCATTATTTTGAAAATTACCATGTCAATTTAACTGTGACAGTAACAGAGGCAGGTACCAGCAGTTTTCTTCTGATTATGTTAAAATCTCATCTATTATTTAGTTTGAAACTGACAGCATATATTAAGGCTTAATGAAGGCTTTCAGTAATTTAAAAGATGAGATTTATCTTTGCAGATTTTGGGACGTTTCTGTCATTTATGAGCTCTAGGATTGGAACAAAAGCTAATCTTAGGAGGAGTTTCAGCCAAATTATTTTTACTTTGAAATAAGGAACTTTGAATTTACAAAAAAAAAAGAAAGAAAAAAAAGTTCTTTGAAAATTACTACCTCTAGTCTGGTTTAAAAAGCCACCAAAATGGTGGCATTTTTTATCTTTTCTCTTTTTTTCCTTTTTTTTTTTTTTTTTTTTTTTAAGGCATATATTAAAATAGCATTAAAAAGTAATAGAACATCATGAGCAAAAGTTGGAAGTTCAGACTGGTTTATGAAAATGAATCTTCTACACAGACTTTTCATATTGCTCATTAAAATTGACTGAATTTAAATGAATCTGTCTCCTGGAGTAAGGAGAATTTTTGAATTTCATACTTCTGAAGCATAGCTCAGAGGCAAGACAGTTTCCATTTTATTTGCTAGGGTAACACTGGTTTTGTTTGCTTGGTTGGCTTGGGGTTTTTTTAGTGGGGTTTTGGTTTTTAAAGGAAGAGTTGTACAATTTTTCAGTGTTTGTGACTTTGCATGGCTCTGTCTTCCTCTGAAAATATCCGAAGCTACTGGCTGATTTCAGTCAACTTTGACAGAAGGCTGG
Source organism: Pseudorectes ferrugineus (assembly GCA_008033365.1). Classification (NCBI taxonomy): domain Eukaryota; kingdom Metazoa; phylum Chordata; class Aves; order Passeriformes; genus Pseudorectes; species Pseudorectes ferrugineus. The sequence continues at coordinate 5,579 of QWTY01049773.1, read as the reverse complement.
AGGTCCCCAAGGTAATTACGTTTATTTCGATTTCATAAAGACAGTCAGAAAAAAGAATGAGCTTTGAACTATAATAAATTTGCCTCAAGAACTTTTGTTCTTGTTTTGGAAGAGCAATTTTAAGGAAATAGGAAGTAATTATATTGGGAAAAAGAGCAAAATGTATAAGCATATGCAAAATTGATGGAAAATCTTTATACGATAAAGTGAAAATGAAAATCCAACAAAAGCCATAAAGTTTTAGGAAAGCAGGGGTTTTTTTCCTTCATTCTACTGCATTTCCTTATTTTAGCAGAGGGAAGGGAAAAGTTAGTGCAGCTGCCATAAAACATCATTAACTCATCTTATGAGAGAGATAAGAACTGAGATATAGAGAGGATGACTTTTTTATGAACTGCATTTCTAAACTAAGACAGTACTTGACAGAAAAATAAATTCCGCTTTTGAAGAGTGGTATCTTTTCTCAAACACTCAGAATTCCGTATTTTTCTAATTGCATACTTTGTATGATGGCAGACATATGTATTAATCTTTAAAATTGAGCAATAATTACGTTTCATATTTAATTTTTGCTGTCAGCTGGGGAGAAAAGGAGCCACAAGTGGTTATGAATCTTTAAGTACTTTTTATAAATAAGCAATTTTGAGATTAATATCTGGGAAGAAGCGGAGCCTGCATTTATGTTGTACTTGTGCATATATTCCTGGCATTAGCGCTTCTTCCTTTGCAGAGCAACGCGCAGCTGAATTTCAACCTTACAGACACTGATAAATCATCAGAATTGACCTTGTATGCACGGGTTAAGAGTGTTGTAATTAACATGTGGCCAGCATACTCCCTCTTTTTTTTTTTTTTTTTTTTTTTAATATAATCCAAGCTGAAGTTCCTTGGGAGTTTGTGCAGTCACAAACTGTTTGGAAACAGGCAAAAGCCACCTGGACATGGTCCTGAGCAATTAGCCCCAAGTGGCACTGCTTGAGGGAAGGGGTTGGACCAGATGACCTACAAAGGTCAAAGAAATTCTGTGATTCTGTGAAACTTATTTTTTCTACTCTTGTCACAGTTTCATTTTCGCTATTGGTCAATGAAGGAAGCAACCATAAAATGCTTGGAATATTTGAGATTTGAAAGGGGAATAGTAGCAGCCAAGAGGAGGTGGGGCTTATGCTGTGGATCATGTAAGGTCTTTTCCTAATCCTGCTGGTAGCAGGTATCTGGGATGGCAAGTAAATAAGGGTTAAATGCTGAAATATCTGTAGAATGAATGCAGAAACAATGAGTTTCACTCACACGTTAAGAAAGTATGTAGGGCAGATATTGCATTGATCTATTTTATCTTATTTACTGTACACAGAAAAACTCAGGTTTCTGTGTTTCATTTATTTTGTGAAATGAAAGAGATGTTTAATAATTGAGTTCTTCAGTGAAACTTCTTAATGAAAGGGCAGCCAGCTCCCTGAGCAGCCCCTCTCCCAGAAGAGGGAACATCAGCCACTGCTGCTCACAGGTAGCATTCACACCACGCCAAGCTTCAGCGAGATGGCAGCTCCCTTTCCCAAAGGCTCCCCGTGTCTTCTCTGGGATTAGGAGAAATAAAAAGGATATCATCATCTGGTAGGGACCAGTTAGTCCTTGCCAAAATTGCCTCTAGGCAAGCTATTGCCTTCTTGGACCACGGACAGGTGTGGAATAACTAGTATTTCAAGAAAGTGAAAATTCTGGCTATAATAAGGGAAAAATGTTTTTAATTGTAATTTTCCTAAGTCCATTAGTTATTTCAAATTATGCAGAACACTGGAGAACTAGCAATTTGTTAGTGAAAGGAATCAGACAGAAGTGAGCAGGCGCAGAAGCACAATTCTTATGAGACCCTGTGTTTAATTATTTTTAATTCATAAGCTAAGTGACAGATTTAGTTAAAATCCTGAGAAAATTCAATCTTTAATTACAGTGTGTCCTTTGAGCGGGGAAGGTGTTATAATGTATCCTTCAAATAAAACAAAGAGGATAATTCCTTGCTTTTTTTAATACAAATATCTGAAGTCAATCTTTATACAGGGATTGTTTATATAATATGACATTAAAAGGAATGAAAATTAGCATATGCCAAGGCTATTTCAAGGTGGCAAGGCAAGCTCTCGCCGCCTAGGAAACACTGATGAGGATTGCCTATGCAACACTGATTTGTCCCCTGCAGGCAGGGACACTAATACAGGCTTTAATTACCTGCTCACAGACTGGTGTCACCTCACAACGTTTAACTTCTGCTGAGGACTGCACGAGCTGCTGTTGAGCATTTCCTTCCAGCTTCCCCATTCCCATCCTGCATGTAATATTTACAGCACACGGTCCAGTCCTCACGCTGAACACAGACGGAATTATTGATTTCCTCCTGTGCTTTTTTCCCAAATGTTTCAGCTGTTATATCTTACGACTAGATCCTCAAAGGGACAGAGGTATTTTGCCTAATTTGTAGGTGTCTGGCTCTCAACTTAGCTTGTACAGCCCCGACTTAAATTCCCTTTTCAGCGTGCAGACGCCTCGGGGTATTGCTGCTGCAGGCTTTTCCACAGAGCAGGGAATCCTCAGCTTGGTTTAGGTGACAGGAATACTTGCACTGGTGCAGGCTCATCAGCACACATCCAGCTTCCTCTGCCATCCTTAGATGTAGCTTCTGGTGCCTGATGAGGAGTTGGGAGGCAATCCATCTCTGCGTAGGTTGACATGGGTATTTGTACATATAAGGGATGCTTATATGTGTCAGGTCTGAACCCAGGTGCCTTTTGCCACTCCTGGCTCATTGAGAGATAACACATCCAGGGCTGATTGCCTGAAGTCTTTATTTATATAACAGAATGCCTAGGGAGGTTGTGGATGCCCCAGCCTTGGCAGTGTTTAAGGCAAAATTATGTAAGGCCTTGAGCAATCTGGTCTGGTGAAGGTTGTCCCTGCCCGTGGCAGTGAGGGTTGGGACTAATGATCTTTAAGGTCCTTCCAACCCTTACAATTCTCTGATTCTATTTCTGCAGGAAAGGAGGGTGATTCTGTCTCTTTTCCTGTGGGGATGGTGGAACCTCTGTCCTCTTGCTCACCCTTTACATGCTGCCTCCTAGTCAGATACTCAAACTGCAGGACACCAAGGTTTACTTCTCACCTTTTTTGGATGAGCTTTCCTATCTGCAAATACAGTCTTTTGGGAATAATCTTGCTAGTAATAAGCAGACGATGTTGTAGTTGGAACCCTGCCAACACCTCCTGCCAGGTGCCACCAAAGACCACTGCTAAACCTGGACTGGGTTGGGCATCACTTGCAGCCTGGGATGGGGTAGATGTGGTAGTGGGGGACAGCAACAGAGCTGGAGGGGGGCTGGGGAGTAGGGTCTGGGGGAGGCTTGGGGTCAAGCCTGATAGTGCTGGGGTTGGGGGGATACAGCCCCAGGGCTGTGGGCAGCACAGCAGGCAGGGCAGTGCTCTCAGTGACAGAAGTCCTGTCCCACAGCAGCCATCTGGGCAAGCCAGGCAGGCTTGGGGATGGTGAGAACATCCAGCCAAGGGTCCTGATCATGTGCTGTGGCTGTAGGAACCCAAGGCTGGGTCAGGTTGGGGTCCAGCTCAGCAGGAGTCACGGCCAGGCACTGTCAGCGTTGTGGCACAGCAGCAGCACAGCTCAGACGGGGATCTGGGATGAGAGGCTCAGCATAAAAGCAGCTCCCAAGGGAAGGGGGAGCAGTCCCAGCTGAGGTTTCTTCTCGCTTTCTTCACAGTGGCTGTCTCCAAGGTCACCAGCTGTGCTTTGTGTTGGCTTTGAGTCCAGCTAGACAAAGCCCCAGGAGGTGAGATGCACTTGGGGTCCTGACAGCTTTGTTCCCCCTGAAAACCTTCAAAGTGTCAGAAAGGAGAGGAGAGATCATGAGCAACTCATTGCATGCAGGGAAGCAAACCTGAGCTTTCCTGTTGCAAGAGAATTTTTTTGTAAAATACATGTCCATATGACAAATCCAGTTTTAAAATACCTCTGTGATTTGAAGGCATATTAAAATTATTCTTAAATTGTTTAAGCCAAACCCAGGCATGGACAGTATATGTCCAGCTATTTAAAAGCATCAGTTGGGTCTTCATTTTGACACTCCCAGGGTATGATTGTGTAGAGGTTTATGTGCTGATAGCAGCATTCTCCTTGTTTGTGTTGTTGTTTTGAGTGCTTGTGTCTGCAGATTATGTCCCAGGTGTCTCAAATTAATTGCCCCCGAATAACGAATGGACAATTAGTAGCCACGAGGAGGACTTTGATTTAATATTGTTTGATTACAGTGTAGAGGTAGAATACACTGCTGGTTTCAGCCATGAGATTATTCTTCTGTGGTTATTGCCTCTTTCCTGCTCACTGGACAGCTGTGAGCTCCCATATGGATGTGATGTGGATGGTAGAGGGACAATCTTTTCCAGGTGATAGTTCTGCTATAAATGGGCAGAATTCCATGGGGGGGAATGGATGGTTTGAACAGAGGCAGTCCAGCTCTCAAGGGAGCTGAAGCATGATTGTACAAAGGAGCATAATGCTGATGTTTAAGTCAAGAACCACATATTGTATAAAAATAGTTGTTTTACATAACAGTAGGTAATGTCTTCTGTGTATAACAGTGATCTGTACCTGTTTTATTATTGATAACCTTTTGGTGGGCAACTGTATAAAGAGACATATATATCTCAACATATATATAGAGAGAGAGAGAGAGAGACAGAGATATATAAAGGAAAAGAAAATTTCAAAGGTGCAAATAGTAGATTCACTCATCACCATGACTTACACACCCCAACTGCATTTTACAGGCCAAAAACGTAACTGCTGAGACCTACAGCTCTGTCGAGCACTGTCTGTGAAAGTCTGAGATGATGTAAAAACAAGGATTTTCAGAGGGGTTAAAATGTTAATTGCATTACAATAAGAAGGGAGAGTGAGAGAATTGGAAATGCCCTAGGTATGTATAACGAGTAAGTAATGGGAAAGACTGAAATGCATTAATATTAAACCTTCACTATATAACTCATCCTTATTGGACACAGCTGTCGATAAAATATGCCCTTACTCTTGACAAGTAGCTCCTGTGTTTTGCTTGTAGATTAGCTTGCAGCCCTGCTCTGTATTCTTTATCTTCATCACTGCACCAGTCCTTTAATTAGGCAGTGAAATCTTCTGCATAGTGATTAGGAAATCACAGTTAAGAAGGTGTTACAAAGAGAGGCTCTGGAAGCTGCTCAAAATAGCTTTCAGCTTTGGAAATTCCTCCATCTACTGCGAGAAGGAAATGCATGTAGCATCCAGAAGGGTGTGAAAACTAACCTTTGCTCAGTTGCTGCAGAAAATTGTTGGCCTTTGATATAAGGATATCATGCTTAATAAAAATTATCTGCCTGTGAGGAGCAAGCGGTCACTCACTCAGAAATTAATAATCTTAGAAATTTCACTGAGATTGCGTGTAGAAATTAAAGATGTGTTTAACAGCTTCACGCTGATGAAAATTTTTTGATTTCAAGAGAAATTATCTGGTGTTCTGTCCAAATTTATTCAGAGCTTCAGC
>QWTY01049772.1:0-17525 GCA_008033365.1 Pseudorectes ferrugineus | reverse complement strand
TTCAGCCCTGCAGACAGACTCTCTTGCTGCACAGGGATGGCAGAACTTGTGATTGTGGGGGGGGAGTGCAGAAAAGTTTGGGCAGAAGGGCAAAAGAAGAAGGAGTGGAGGCTGAAAGAGAGTGAGCATTATTTCCACTGCCTACAATCCTCCATGAGACAGGAAGTGTTTTGAGAGGATCCCAGCTCCTTGAAGATGTTTGACTTCTCTAAAGACAGCGGAGGAGGAAAGGCAGAAATAGAGAAGACTTGCACATCCCTACCTAATGCAATGTCTGACCCTAATGTTGGGGGAATGTCTCAATTTCGAGTGTCCCTTAGCTTAAAATGCTGGAAACTCCAGTTGAGGGGCATTAGGGTTTATGGCTTTTGGGTTTTGGAGCAGGTAAACTCCAAACTAAACTCCAACTAAGTAAGCCACTTGGGTATGTAAATGAGATCCTTCTTCCTTGAAGGTGAACATGTAACTAAACACTGTTGAATCAGGAGCCAAATTATCATAAAATTAGTCAGTGATGCTCTTGTTTCACTGGAATGGAATGTGGTATGACCAGTTCGATGTATATTGTGATACGCTGAGTGACCGAGGGACCGGAACTGTTTGGAGTCGAGTCCTCAGAGTCAGCTGCAGAGCTTAAAGTAGCAAAATACAACAAAAGTATTTGGGAGTTGCAGTTCTTGGAAGAAAGCACTCTCCAGTGTGTCTGCGCTTAGGCAATTTCTTCTTTCTTTTCCCTCACGATCCACAAGTTTCTGCTGTGATAACTGTGAGGTCTCGCTGTCCTTCATTGTCTGCTGCCTCTGCAGAGCCTTCTGAGCATTGAGATCAGGCAGGTATATCTGTGTCAAGTCACAAAATATGTGGGAGTTAAATCAGGACATTCTAAAGGTCTTAAAAGATGCCAAACAGCCATATTCAGAATTGCCAACACCTTTATTTTTATCTTACTCGGTTTGTTTTCAAGCTTGAACATTTGTGTACACTAAGATTAGAACTATTTGCATGCCAGGTTCCAGAGTTCAGTTATTTTTGAGTTAACTCCATAAAAATATTTTTTTTTTTTTTTAAAGTGTGTGGAATTTGATCAGGAGAAGAAAGGGAGATGATTTTATTTAAAGCAGAAATAAAAGACACTTTCTTTCAAAATGGTTAATTAAACAAAGAAAAGGTAAAGCTATGCATGGACGTCAAGCACAAAAAAGAAGGTGGTATTCTCTGTTGACCTCTTCTCCAAAGGTAAAAATTAATCTAATTTCTAGATCCATGACAGCTGGTCCTTATAGCCATTATGGGATGTCTGCTATACAATGAATCTGCAGTGCTTCAAGGGAAGTTACGGCCTAATGCACTAGTGCCCCATGCTTCTATACCAACATTTATCTATTTTTTTTTTTTCTAGCTTTCCAGTTCCCAGATAGATTGAAGTACATTTGAATCAAATATCCAACCAAACTCTTCTGATATGTAAGATATTTAAGGGGTAGATTCCATATGTCTTGCAGTTAGTATCTGCTTGCAGATGTAGGTTATGTGTTTGTGCATGTAAAAACAGGGCTTTCCACTCAACTAATAGATTGCTTAATAAGACTATTGATGGCATAATCTATCTTTATAAAGTCCAATGGCTATGAATTCTTATTAGGGCTAATCCTGAATTTGTAGCACTTTTATATATGCAGGTCAGGAATGGGAAGAACTGTTCTGCAGTTTCAGGGAAGCAGTACAGCCACTCACTGTGGCTGCTACTGTGTTAGGCTGGCTGCAGTTACGGCCAAGCCGCTGCAGAAAAGGGTCTCTATTTCTATTTGATTATTAAAAACAGTGGTCCAGATGCAACATCTGGCTCAGGAAATCCCTAAACTCCTGATTGTCGGAAACACAGAGGATATTAAGGGAGGGGGGTGTGTGGAGAGGGAATCGCTCTGCATGCACCCTGTTCCTATATTCTTTTCCTAAGCATCTGCCTTTGTCTGCTGTCAAAGGCAGGATATTGGGCTGGATGGACCTTTCATCTACTCTGGGATGGCAGTTTTCCGTGTTTGGGGGGTGGAGTGGGCTGTGGCTGTGAAAACCCATCATCCGGGATCTGACAATCCCAAACGTGACTTTCCTCTCCTGCCTAAACCTTTATGGCTCTACTGCTTCATCTGCTTTCCCCAGATCCTGCTCACAGCAGTGGTGCAGCACAGGGGGAGGGAAAGAGTTGGCCCCCTCCTCAAGGGCTGTGTACTATTATGTATTTATTTTGGCTTGGATGGAGATTTTTTTTCTTTTCCCCTCTGAATAGGGAATTCAGAAAAGTGACATCATTTTTAATCCCTGACAGTTTATGGGCTTTGAAAAAGATTCTGGATAATACTGAGCAATTAAGATGCCATTTTAATAGTTCTTTCAAGTGAAATCAAGTGAGTAATTAAATAAAATTGAATGAGGACCATGTCAGGCCACCCACAAGCTCTCATATCCGCTACAAATAGATGGATAAGTTAGAGTGTGGGACAAATGCTGTGTCTAAGTGGTCCTATTTATGTGTTATTGGATGACTCTAGGAATGAGGCTTTCAGCTGGAAGATTTGTTTCCTTTGAACAATGTTTCCAAGCAAGAACATGCAAGATTGTCAATTGCTGTTCAAACAGCAGTAACTTTCCCATATTTTTATTTTTTTTGTGGTAGTGTTAATGCCATTGTTTTGTATAGATGGTCTGCTGTAAAAGTCACAGAACATAAACAGGATTTTTTGCATTAAATGCTGGATTAGAATTACTGCTGCCTAGTTATTAGTATGATGATATATTAATGCTTTTTGAAAGTTGCTTTAGACTGCAAGCATGGGGTATGGCATTACACATGGTTTGCATTCATTCTACACAGATAAAAAAAGCGAAGTGCAGACAAAGGGAAAACAAGTACTTTTGAGATACACAGTACAATAACTAAGTAGATGCTTGAGAATGGTATCTCTCAGTTGTAGATCAGTTCATTTTCTTAGGGTGAGAAAACCTTCCTTTAGGCTTTTCCAATCTTACATGTTAAATTTTGTGCTAGGATTTCTGACTATAATTAGAAGTATTAACTGTCAACTGTATTTCTGAAATCTATTCTTTGTACTGTGACTGGGATACCTAACCCCATCTTAGATCTACACAAAATATTGAAATTTGAAATTAAGACAGATATTAATATCATGACATATGATAAGAGCCTTGAAAACTTGACTTGCATCTACAATATTATTTTTACTGAAATGCACATGGGGGAGGCAGTGGTTAAAAACAACAGCCAAAATAATCTCATTTTATTTCACATATAGATTCACAGAAAAACTCGTATTTTTCCTCAAGAATTTCTTCTGTAGGATACCTTCTGAGCACAGCTGATGGAGTGGGTACCAGATAGCACTCCCTACTCACCCCGCACAAACTTGTTTTCCCTTCATCTCAGGGAATGGATCATTACTCCATGCCTGTAGGTGCTACCCTGGTACAAATACATACTTGCCGTTTTTTTTCTCTCCTAAAACATGCTTTTCTGGTTTTACTTTAAATTTGGGACAATACAGGCCCCCTCTGGTGGTCAAAATATCTTCCGTACATTTCTCCAGTATTTCACTCTAAAGATGTTTTGCTGAGGGGCCAAAATGTCTGCTTTACATTTTAAAGTAATACGACCATAGTTAGTTCATTTTTCTAAGAAAACCACTGGAATGAGCCAAAACTGGAGGAGAAAAATGCGTAGGAGAGGTGTTCCAGTGTGTGTCAGGTCCCAGGAATGTGGTCAGTGACACTGACGGGTGCACACAGAAAGTAGCTGCAAAATTCATTGCACCAACTCTCCCTGCCCAGCTGGCGCACGGGAGTAGGGATGGTGCTGGAATGCCAGGGCTGGGTCTGCTGCTGGAGGCAGGACAGTGCCTTAGGGAGAAATGGGAAACAAAATATTACTGCTGAGGAAAAAATACGTGTTTAATTTCACAGGCTGCTCTTTCTCTGATCACTGGAAACCACAGGCATACTGGATGTGGTGTGTTGAGGTACAGAAAGCAAGCATAGGTTGATTTACTGGTTTCAATGCCTCCCCTTAATTTGGTAGAGTTGCGCTAAAAACACCAAAACATTTGGACTTACAAGAGGGTTATGAGGAGGAAGAGTCTTCTAATCACTTTTCCTTTTCCTCTAATACATTAGCATGTGAAAAAGTGGTATTTCCCTTTGCTGTTGTGTTGGTGTTGTCCTCTGTGGCAAGGTATTTCAGCAGCATCTGATTTCATGGAGGTTGAGACAGTTCCTGAAAATGCTGGGGAAATCAAACAATGTTTGAAATCACTATGGCATCTTTAAAAGTAACTATCATCTGTGTCATCAGGAAGATAATCCCAATGGCTATCCCAAATCAGTCTTGACTGACACTAGACAGGGCTTCTCCTTCCCTTCTGAATCTGGCTGATTCTCGCACATTGCACAAGCTTCCACTGGCATTTCTTAGCCTGTTCCCTAAGCCCTGGACTTGACTTTCTGTCTGCTGCCTCCCAGCAGCCACACATACCATCTGCCACTCAAAGGATAAAAGAGTCCTGTCAACACAACAGCTGACCAAGAAAAAGAGTAATTCACCAATGTGTTTATTCGCTGAAGAGCACTCGATCAATTCTATCAATGGTGACAAAGAGGATTTAATAGGAACATACAATAATTCTGTTGTTGTTTTAAAACCCCACTAGCCACAATAATGGGTGCTGAAGCACTTATCATTGTCGTGTGATTCCTATTAGCCTATTCTCAAGGAAGCCAAGGAAGAGGGATTGTGCTGTTTCATAAAAATACATTTAATGCAAGTGTTGGTTCCCAGAATCCCCCTGCTTTTCTTCATCTCCTAGCAGCTCTTCTGCACACCTCTGGATGGCAAAAAAATCACTCTGTGCCATAATCCACTGTGATGTTTTAAAACTGCTAGCAGGGGTCATCGCGGCCAAAGGCTTCTGAATGGGGGGGTGGAGGGGTTCTGTAGTAAGTCTGAAGGCCCTGCACAGTTTGCTAGTAGGTGTGTACTGTCAGTAGCTGTGTGCTGCCATCAGAAAAGAGATGAGCTGCCAGAGTAGCTGGACTGCTTAGACTTTAGGGTATGGGGTTTTTATTCAAGTTTATCAATTCCTATGTCATAAATAGATATTTCCAAAGTAGAAGGTTAGAAATGGGTATGAAAATTTTTATTTGTTCTTTTCGATGTAGGATTAAGAAAAGAATATTTTTAATGAGATTTCTCTTAGTTATACAGCTACAGCCATTTACCATGTGAATAAGCAATACTTGCTCCCAGGGTTGTGAAGAGGATAATGGCTTTAAGAAAGAAAATGAAAATGAGTTTATGGCTGCTTTGAACTCTCTTTTTCAAATGCTGGATTACATTCAAAAATAGTTTTTTCACCTTAAGAAATGAAGACACTATTCATATTCAACCTTCAGAGTCCTTCTACTTTATTGAATTGAAACACTTGTTATCAAAGTCTTATTCATGTATCAGACTCTGAACTCAGTCCTTGACCTTCTTTTTGATGAGCGAAATAGTCAGAATTCATAGGCTTTCTCACAGACGATGTTTATTTTCCAGGTAACTAATTAGCAGTGCTCCAGCTCCATGAAATGGAAGTGTTAAGGTGCAACTCATGCCAGGACTGTGCATGGTTATGGAAAAGGTGAGTGACCAACCCATCTTCTATCATGGTCTTGTTTCATCTTCCATGCAGTGAGCAGCGAGACTCCTGGGGCACCAATTCTGTGTTCTACTGACTGTTCCTGGAATTCCCCTTTGCTGGCTTTTGTTCAGTGATTTTGGTACAGGGCTTATAGGATAAGGAAGATTGGTCATGTTCATGTTAAACACTCTTGTGGCTTTTCTCTGAAGTTACTATAATTTATCAGCATCCCTTTTGAACTGCAGGCACTAGGCCAGGACAGTATTCCAGCAGCATTTGCTCCGGTCAGCGTGCAGACATACGATAGCCGTCCTACTGGATACACCCCTGGGTATCTGCTAATGTATCCAAGAGCAGCATTGTCTCTTTTAGCAGCGTGTCACACTGGGAGCTCCTGTTCAGCTGACAAAGCAGCATGACTCCAATATGTTTCCAGCGACCTAAGGCTCATGAAAGAGATCCCTTTTTTTTCCTAACTTCAGTTAATCATGAAGGGAAACAAGATTACACTGAAGTCTTTTTAACCTTTTTTTTTTTTTCCTGGGGACTAGCTTCATTCCTGTGCCCCAGAAACAAAGACCTTAGGTATGAATGGCTAGATGGCTGAAAAGATCCATTCTCTTTCTTTGTTCAGGCAATATATAACAGATGCCAGCAAAGGTATTGAAAGAACTTTTGGTATGGGCATATGCATTCCTTTGACTGGGTGCTTGCATGCAAGAAAGTTTATATAATTATGACAGTAAGAGCTGATATTTGAATACTATCCTTGCTGCAAACTACTAATTAAAGTTGAACAGGACTACCCTATTTATCCTACTGCTGGTACTGAGAGCTGCTCCACAATATTGTTCAAAAGATCAGTGAAAAAAAAATGCTAAGAAAAATACAATATGCAAGTGAGTAGTGAGCAGGCATAAAGAGCATGTATATCCAAGCTGCTGTGCGGTTCCTAATTACTGTAAGACAGTGTGTTCATGTGACAGAATCTGGCTGAGATTCTCCATCCTTCTTCCTCATTACTACTGTTGGCAGCTCCCCAGGCTCCTGCCAGGGAAATCCAGCCCCGGGGTGCTGTGTGCTGCATGCCCAGCAACCTGAACATCAGAGGCTGATAAAGATGGCAGGTCACAATCAAGGGACAGAAAGAATCAAGTAAGGAATTTCACAGTCACACATGAGGGTGGTGCTGAGGAAGAGGGGATAGAGACAAAAAGGATTTTTCAATAGAAGTGCCCAGTTTACCAGCAAGATCAGCTGAGGACAGAAAAGGAAGTTGAGTTGAGCTGGTAGATCTAAACAAAACAAGGCAGGAGCCGGGCCGTGACATAGGGATGATCCTCCATAGCAGCAAGCAAACGAAGGCAGAAGCATGCGCAGGCTTCATTGCTTCATTACAAACTCCCTCGTAGTGCTCTGTACTTGGCAGGCTCCTAACTCACCCTCTGTGCCAGAGGATTTTCCTGGCTAAAGCAGTCTGCTGGCAGATGCTCCCCCACCTCAGACCCAGAGATACCATCTCCCAAACAGCCTTGTGACTAAGAGGAGGCTGACTATATTATTGTTAGGGTATCCTGAAAAATACAGATAGGAATGCTGGTTGCAGGAAAAGCTTTGAACGTTGCCGTGCTTGCGGGAAAAAGTGCTTTAGTGTGTGAGGTTACTCACAGGGAGATTTTCCCTTAAAGATGGGGCTTACTTCAAACCACCAATCTGTAATACTAAGGTAGGAAAAAGTAAAACAAAACTTCCTATTAAAGCTACATTTGGAAAGCATCCTCTTCAAGGCCTTCACGGGCTCATGACACTGCAGGCTGCAGTACCCCAGCTGTGGTGTGCACTGGTGGGCACTCAGAGACATTGTACGTGGCTTTTCAGCCCAGGCAGAACCCCTGCCTTGGTAGACACAGCTTTTCGCAGCCAGGATGGCAGGACTGCTCTCTTTCTGTCTGCCTGTCCCATTTTTCAGGGCACTGGAATGTCACATGGTACTAAGGGGATTATGTCATGTCTTCCCCCTTCCTCCTGCCTGCCTCCTACCCTTAAGTTCACTTGATTAATATTTCTATTGTATACTTTAATTAGCACAATCCTGGCTGCAGGTTACCTTCCCCTGTTCTTGGCCTCTTTAAATCACAGCAGTTTATATAATATACATTATTTTTTAAATGTTAATTGTGCAAGGACCTTTTAGGATTTGTAATGTTTAGCTTGCTGTGATGTTTGCACAGGATCTGCCTGTGACATACATTCAGCATACACATACATTCAGTTTGTGGTGGCAGGCTGCCAAAACTACCCTGCCTCTTATCACCTCTTCCCCTTACAGTTTGTTAGATTTCTGGGAAATGCCGCCACAGGTGTTAATGCAGTGAAACCCTACCTGTATCTGTTCCTTAACACCCATCCTGTGCTGTGCCAGACTAAAAGGTTGCCTTTGATTGGCTTTTGAGAGGGTCTGTATTTATGGCACAGCAGAGTCTGAGAATATTGACTAGCCCAGTGAACTGGAGTAGAGGTTTCCATCTCTCAGGAGGGGTGCAAAGAGGGGCTCATGTACCCAGAGGGGTTTGCCAGCCCCTTGAGGTGAGAAATGCCTCCAGTGACTCTGTGCTGCTATAAACCCTGAACTCCTACAGCAGCCTGAGCCACACTGCTGGGTGCAGGCATTAGCAAGCCCACTGACCAAGTTCACTCTGCTCTTCACTATCTGAAATGTGAGTACCTATTGAGAGGTACCAATGGTAAAGCAATCATGACAATGACAACTATGTCATTTCACAGTGTCAACCTAAGCATGCAGTGACAGAGGCAGATCTCAAAAGAGAGTGACCTCTGGCAGTGAAAAAAAGAAAAAGCAACAGGGAGCAGCTGGGAGGGTGCCCAGGAGCTTCAGTCTCTGACCCAGTTCAGCTGCAGATACAGCAACACATCCAGGCAAAGCCTCATTAACATCTTTATAAATTTCTGCAATATCTGGGTGTTGTCTGAAGGTTTGCCTTGAGCACGCCCACGAAAACTAAGCCTCAGCTGAGTTGGGCTGTAGAATATACAGGGAAAAGTAACAATGCTTCTTTTTAAGGAACAGATATCAGCATCTGAAATAAGTCACTGTGCTTGACTTAGCCAAACCAAATTCCTGGTGTCTGGAGTTTTGTCTATCTGGTTGATAGCAGGATTAGATACAATATGCATGAATATACCGTGCGACCATGCAAAACCAAATAGTGCCGCAAAGTTAATTGTGGTTTAATTAATACAGTCTGCTGCTCCATGCTCCACCAAGTTTTTGATTATTTGTCCATCTTTAGATTTTCAACAAAGCATTCCTGCTCTGTTGGATGCCTTCAGAAAAAGAAGAAAAAATGTATCTTCCTTTCCATTTTGGAAGTTTGGCTTGTTTTCAAGCCATTTTATTCAATAAAATAAATTTTTTTGGTTTATTAACAACACATTTGGCATGTCCATTTTTCAGGACTTTTTTAAGATTCTAAATTTTTGTGAATTTCAAAGTGAAGAACATGAAATGTTTTTTACACATGGCATAAAAAACTAAAGCAGTTTGAAAACACATTTTAGTTAAGGACATAAACATGTTCCTGAAATATTAAATTTACTTGTAAACTTTGTTGAACAATTTCAATTTCATGTCTCAAACTCCAGCTTTTAAAAACATATCTATCTTAACTACAAGATGGTACTTTTGCCCACTCGCAACATCTGACACTGGGTATTTTTTTCCTCATGGTTATTTGGTGTAAAAGGCTAAAAATAAAAGCATATTGTTCTGAGCATTGTGGACAACTTTTCCAGACGGGGAAAACTGAGGGTTTTATGACTTAGGAGTTCCCAGAGGGCTGGTCTGCTTTTTTCTACTCTTCCCTTTAGGATTTTCTGAAAACATTTCACTTACTGTTGACTCTGCAGTACATTTATAGTCTCGTATTTTTAGGGTTTTGTGGGTACCTCCCATGCGCGTGTCCCACGCACAGAGAGGTGTCACAGCACACTCCTGTACAATCACTCACTCAGATATGACCAAAGATTCAAACTGGTGGAGGGGCCTGGTTTTGGTTTTCCCCTTCCCAACCACTAGGCAGACATTTGCTCTCTGCTTAGAATGGGTTAAGGTGAGTGTTCAGTCTCACTGGGGCATTGGCAAGGAGGGGAGCTCTTGGAGGTGCCTGCTCCAGCCTGGGCTGTCCCCTCGCACAGATCCCAGGGCTATGCCCCAGCCAAAATGCCCTCCCATCATTTCCCAAAGCAAAAGCTAAGCAGAAGCAGTGCAGCAAGGTTTGAAAGGGTGAAACACGCCTTTGTCTGCTCCCTTGTTATCCTGAACAGCTGGGTTAGAGCCGCACACAGCCCACGGCCATGAATGGCAATATTAACTTTAAAAAGAAAATCCTCGTTTTGATTGGCTGAGCCAGCTGCCTGATGGCATGGCTTTCCAGCAACTTAGAATTTCTTTGTAATTGGGGAATTGTTGCAAAATAGGGAACAATAACATTATATGAAGACTGATACTTAAACTGGGATAGCCAAATTTACCTTCTAGTTGTATCTAAATTAATAATCTAATTTTGAAAGGAAATCAGAACCTAACAGCTGTTGGTGACTTTTCTTAAACTGTTTTAGAAAGAGTCAGATTATGATTTTTTTGAGTATTTGGACACTTGATAACCTATTCTTAGAGTATACTTTGGTTCATCGTTAATTTTAATTTTTTTTTTACCTAGCAGTTTAACTAGTAAATGTACAAATGCCTTAAAACTTAAATCACATAAAAAGTATTTTGTTTTCAGCAGAGGGGTTCAGTGTGAATTTAGTGTTCAACACATGAGCCAGGATGTGACTAATTGTCAAGTAACTGTATGTCAATATTTCATGGGTTTTTTAACTGATAAGTTTCACTGTCAGACTAAACATTCTAATACTTGGTGTTTTCTAAAATGTTATTGAAGTATGCTTTCTCTAATATATCTAGTTACTAAAGTCTTAATTCCACATTATTTAAATATTTTGTTAAGGCTATGTTATTTAAATGGTTTTTTAAGGCTAAAGCTTATTTATTTAACTGATAAATCTATTAGTCTAGTTAATGATTCTTAAACATCACACCTTTTTTAGTGGTTTAGACATTGTCTACACCTCTGTAAAAGAAATTTATATTAACAATTACAAAGTATTAGGAAGTACACTGGATATAAAGTCCTGTATAAACATGGAAGTTGTTATTAATCTGTAAGTGCTGTGCTAATAGACTTGCAGATAACTTGACATACACGTTATCCACTCAGGGCAAGCCTGAACTTTGCTAAGGTGGAAAGAAAATTCTCACACAGAAAGCACAGAGTTGATATAAAGTGGTGATGTATAAATGGAGGCTGGAAATTAAAAGAGAGTGTCAGCTTTACAAAGAAGTGGTGGGGCAATGAAAATGAGGCTATGAAAATGACATTGGTATGCCTGTGCCCCAGGGCTGATTGGGTTGCTCCTAACAATAAGGACTGCACTGCTGGCAGTCTCACCCTGGGATCTTGCTTTATGGTCCATCATGTTCTTGTGTAATGAAAGGGGCTGGCTTCCTGTCCTGTTAAGCTTCCCTTTACCTGGGCATCGTACTCAGGAGAACTGGACTGTAATTCTGTGAATGTTTCTAGCACAGGGCAGGAAAATAGACAGACATGAGAGTCGAAAAGTTTTAAGACTGCAAAGCTTTGAATTCCATCTTTGTATTCCATCTTTGTATTCCAGCTCCTCGAATTTAAAAGGACACCTAAGCAATGCTTATGTTCTTTGCTGGATCAAAACCTCCGTGTATGAGATGCAGCGTGTCCCGCCTCTTCTTCCCTGAATGTATTTTCACTGTCCTGGAAGTTTCTGGTATGTTTCCCCTTCTCCTTTCACAGTCTCCCCTTTACATTCCCTCTGATCCCATGCCACCAACATTTCCTCTGTGTTTCTGCTTGTCCCTGTAAGGTGGGAGCAGGCCATGTTTGGGTGCTGCAGATGTGCTGTGCCCGGGGCTGTGTTGGGGGGGCTCCCACACTTCAGGCTGAGCCCCCGCCCCTGAAACACAACCAGCTGTGCCTGCGAGACACGGGAACCCTGTGGGGCCTTCAGCCCCGTAAATGGCTGCACACTCAAAATCCACTCAAAGAATTAGTGTGCCTAATTAAACCCTTTTCCAGCACACCAGAGGAAAAAACCAAGTAATATCCATCATCCTTTTGCCACCCAAACTGCTGTGTGCATTAGAAAGTCCAGTGTTGGCCTTGCTTTCCATGACTTTTCCCCTGTGTAAAACGGGGCTACAGCTGTGCCAGTGTGTTGAAGTCTATAAATGAAAAGTGTTGCGTAGGTGTGAGTATTATTAGCTGCTTAATAGAACTAGACAGTGTTACAAATGAACCTGAGACAATGAGCCACGGCAGTGTCAGCTTAAACCCAGATAAGCTGACATTTTTGCTAAGAACTACTGAAGTACAAGAAAAAAGAATTGCTGTAGCATTCCTGTAACTCCATCAAAATTTCTGTCTACCTGAGTCAAATGCAGTGGAGACCAAGGCTGAAAAGATCACTTTCTGTCTCACATTTTTTCAATGTCTCTTTCAAAAAAATGTAATGTTGAACAGCTAAGCTCCTTTTCTTTCTCTTTGGGCCTCACAGAGATTTCCTGACAGGTTAGTCCATCCTAGCATACTACTGGCAGCTGTGTGCTCAGTGCCTTTGTCCCACACAGATGCTTTCCTTGAGTCCAGATGACAAAATCAGTTTTGGACACCAGGAAAGCAGAATTATGATTTGCCATCAAGAAATAAGCTTGGAATGAACACGTCACTAAAATCTTTCTGTCTCACAACTGCTCACTGAGAGTGGCCATATGCAAAAGTGATTGGACCGTGATCCATGCAGAGTTGTGGAGGGGAAACCTGTGAGACTAAGCTGGGAAAATGTGTGGAGTTTTCCACATGAACTTCTCTGGGTTCAGGAGCACCAAGCTGTGCGTGTTTCTACAGTGTACATCACAACTGCAACCAGCACAGGGAATTGTCTTCTAACAGGGACAAATGTGGAGGGTTTTCTCCACTACCTTGCACTGTTACTTTTTGGTACAGTCCCCCAACCCCTTTTCCTCTGACTCTCTAACACCTCATAAAACAAGGTGCTTGGTTGACTTGCTGGTTTATGACAGTGAAACTGGTATATATATAACTTAGAGATTTTTCTTAGCCTTTTTTATTTGTTTGTTTGTGTTCCACCTGCCACTTCTGAATCCACAGGCTACTAGAGCATTTCCACTGAATTTCAAAGATTTTTCCCCACGTGCCAGTTAGTTGTGCCTAAGATTTAATATGAAGATTTTTTTAGAGTATAATAAGTAACAGCTAATTCAGAAATAATACACTGAATACTTTTCTATAGTATCTAGAGAGGTAATACGTTACCAAAAACTTTGTACTGATTTTTCCTAAAGAACTTGGAAACAAAACAGTGTAGCCATTGTATTTCAAACATTAGAGCAATTGTTCAGTACATGTGGTGCAAGCCTAAATTTCTATGTCAGAACACGGTGCCAACTCTGAGTTTCTGTAAATTGTGGTACTGTGGGCATGCATATGTTTAAACAAGTGCTTTCCTATCTCCAGGTTATGTAGTCATATTTATGTATATGGTTTGGAAAAGCCAGACAACACCCTAAAGTGATAAAAGGGAACCTAAACCATGTGCTCAGCTTTCACACCATTGTACTTTTAAAACAAAGCAAAACCTGTTATGGGGCTTGGATTTTTCCTCTAAGTACATTAGCATGTCTTATATATAAATCCTAATGAATTTATTCTTGTATACCATAAAACATGTAGGTAGAAAAAAAGAGACCTAGTAAAACAAAGAGATAAACAGAGAATAATTAATTGCCTGCAGTTGAAAGTGTTTTGTGCCATAGTTTCTGTTACTTAAGTATGCTCATAATCCTGACTTTAAACATCTTTAAATTACAGGTTTATGCAGCCAAAATATTAGTGTAACTCCTTTTGGACTCAACAGGCTACCTAGTGACTTAACCTACTACTGAAGGTCAGGAGAATATCATTCATCTTCCACAATGCCTAGACATCACCAGCTACACTTCTGGAGATATCCTGGAAAATGAAACTGTGAAAACATTCCAAGCGGTTCAGTGGGATTATTATTTTTGACAAGATTGTCTTGACAATACCCAAACCTTTGTGCACATATCACCATAATACCCAATCTAACTCAAAGGTTCCCCTTGAGACTGCTTTGCTTGCTGTGCACAGTATTTCAGATGGGCTGGCAATATGGGATTCAGCACTACAATGAAAACTAATTCATGGTTTCTCATCCACATTTTCAGTTTAAGCATTCTTTGTTATTTTGAGTGTTATTTTCTTACTTTTGAAGGAAGGTTTCTCATGTACCCTCCTAACATAAAACCTAGCCCTGGAAGATGCTAATTACTGTTCTGTACATCCCTGTTTGGATAAAATAGGTTATTCTCTGAGTCAGCGTTTCTGGTTTAGTAAGTCACAAAAGTAAAAACGTTTTCTTATTTATAGCTCTTGCTGGAATTACGCTGTGGAAACAATGGTTGTATATAATAAAGACACTGTGCAAGACTAGTTGATTACAGGATCAGACAGTACGCTCAGAGCATTAGGTTTTCCCCAACATAAGAACCTTTAATCAAATTAGAAGTGGACTTTAACAGGCAGTGCTAGCCCTTGAAACCAGGTTCTGTGTCCTCCACCACACGGCTGCTGGTTTGTGTCTAAGCCTTGTACCCTGGAGTGCTGTGAGGAATGACCACATGCCAATGGCATAATTTCCTGACGGAGACACAAAAAGTATAAGAAAAGAAGAGCATCTCACTGACTGAAAAACATTAGGAAGATTAGTGGCTGCTTTAGAAATCATCAATGTGAGAAGGTAAGCATGATGTTTTGATTAGAGAGCCAGACCTAGGAAAAACAGCAAGAAGAATAAGAGAGTGAAAAAAACTGCAGAAGGAAAGGAGAAGAAAAGTTTGGTTTGTTACTGCATAGGGCTTTTATTCTCATTAGTATTAGGGGTTAGTATTGTTTTCAGCTATGAAGGATAATTTAGATTATGCTGATCTTGTATCACTGAGACAAGGAGCTGGACAGATTCTGCAGAAGAGATGTGTGTGACTCATGGAAAGAGTAACTAGTGAAGAACTTGCTCAACTTGAACTCTTGCTTATAGGGATTTTATTTACCCCTGGGGGAGGGTGAAGTTTTCCAGTTTGGCATAGAGCTAAACTACTTTACCAGTGAGAGAGAACTTGAAGCCTCCTTTGCTGAGAAGATAAGCTTTTGTGATACAGGCTAACATGTACTGAAGATTATTGCATAGCCAGAGAGGAAAAAGATGCCTTAAAGCATGGGGGTTTTAGTTGTGAAAACTAGCTAATGGAGTATTCAACACATGTATCTACCTAGATGGTCACATTAACTCTTTTTCATTCAATACATGAGACAAATCATCAAACGTTTATTTATAGCAGGCACACTTAACAAAAAAGAGGAAAAATGCTCCCTGCTTTAAGGATCCCTAGTAGTTCTTTCAACAATATGATACCCATATTCTCCTTCACAAAATGCTCCTTAGAGAATTCACTCAAAACTGTTTTTTGATTTTTATTTTTAATGTGAATAATAATCTACCTGTCTGGTGACATCATTATGGGCACTTTAAAAAAATTAGCTGTAGAAACATTTGGAAAGAGTTATATTCAAGAAAATTACTTGCTAAAGAGGTTTGTTTAGTTTAAATGCAAATTCAGCCTTAGCTCATCTGTACAAACAAGTTTTAAAGGAAAGGAGAAAATAACCCCACTTCCCTGATGTGCTGATCAGAGCTCTTAATAGCAACTTTAAATATGCATAAGTTAAGAAAACCTGCCTGAAAACTTGGAGATCACAGAGATGAGATGAGATTTGGATGTGGATTCCAAACAAACGCTTATAATAGGTGAGTTATAAATATGGATCCTCTTTTTTTTTTTCTTTACAAACCCTACATCAAATTGTGAGGAAATACTTAAACTGTTTCTGTGAATATTTTGTTACGCATAACTATTTGTAAAAAGACTTTGTTCTACCTAATTGTGTTGTCAAGTCACTGAGATCCTCTCTGCAATAAAAACAAATCTTAAATTCTTTCAGAAGGAAAAAGCCCACCTCACTTTAAGACTAAGAAATTCTAAGAAAAGGTAGCAGGTGTGAAAGTTCAATTTATCAGCCCTATCTTTGAGAAGAGCTAAATCAATTAGTATAAATCTATTTTAGTGTTTGAAAGATACATGATAACATATGACAAGAGAAGACTGAAGAACTGTGTGATTTTGGCTTGGAAAGCTGCTTTAAATACAGAAACACTGAAGATGAAAATGTCAGTACTTGATGAGCTGAACTGTAAAGAAACACAAGAGACTCCTGCAGACCTGAAAATGTTATGTATTGTTATCTTTCACGAAACTGGCAAACACTCAAAAAAACCACTGGTGTTTTTGCCAGTCAGTGCTAAGGACTTACATATGGTCTTCATTCAGGTTTTCTTGACTGGAGAGGCTTTCTCTCAATTTAAATCGTTGGCAGTCATAATTTCTGATTTTCATAATTGCAGTTGCCTTTAAATCAACTCTGGAAATCATCAAACTTTCAGTCCTGCAGCAGAATCCTGATCCTTGTCAGCCATGGCTATAACCCCACAGAAAATGAGGGGCAACACAGGTTAGTTCAGCTTTGAAGGAGTATAGGAACCACTTGATTTTAGGTCAGAGATGGACATCAATGTGCTTTGAAAGGGAACAGACGAGAAGCTCATGTGCAGAGGTAGATCATTCTGTTTGTCTTCAGATTACATCTTTTCAGTTCAAGATTGTATGTACACTGGTAGGTCAAAACTGTGGTCCTTGAAAATGCTACACTTGTTTTGGAAGAAAAGGATAGGAATCTGCTTATTTTTCTGTAAACTTTAATATGAACAAAGCTAGCAAATTCATCTATTCTAGGATCCTGAATCTAGGGAATTTGAATTTTTTGTGTGCTGCTGGCTAAAAGCTGACACAAGAAAAATGAGAAGACGAGGCTACATGAGCTGAAACTTCATGCTACAAATGCCTGCTTTCCTGGATGACCCTGTTCTGGACAGATAATGGTTCTACTCTTTCCAGCCCAACTACATGTGACTCAAACAAGAATCTCACTCACAGACAGGCTATTTAGCACTGGGGCACATCCTTCAGACGTTTTTTTTTTTTCTGCTAGGAATGCTGATGTGTGGAGCTGAAAAGACTCTCTGCTTGCTGCTCGTACGTGCTGCGTGTGACACCACATTGCCCTGCAGATCAGTGTATTCTAACAAACCAGCCTGCAGATGTGCAGCTCTGGGGGCCGCCCGCTTTTGTGCGCTAGAGGCTTGCGAAGAGACATGAGCCGAGGCAGGGAGACGGGGCCGGAGCCCCGCCGGGAGGAGCGAGGGAGGGAAGGCCGCCCCTCCGGTGGGCTCCGGGGCCCGCAGAGAGGAGCTGCGGTCCGTGACTCGCCGGCCGGCCCGCTCGGCAATGCCGGCCAGCAGCACGGGGCCGCGGCCGTGCTGGGGATGCGACACAAGCCCTCTGCTGTCTAGAGTCATCTGCTGCCGCTTTAGGGAAGCACGGTCAATTATGAAGGCAGGTTTGAAACAATCTGACAGTTATGGAGGCTTATTTTAAATACAGCTGTTGAGGGAGGATAAAAAGTTACGATTTTCGTAATCATGCCTTTATTTTTTTTTTCTTAGGCT
>QWTY01049768.1:0-14065 GCA_008033365.1 Pseudorectes ferrugineus | reverse complement strand
GTACAAGACATGCACCAAGCATTACTACAAAACAGATTTGTACTGCCTTGTGGAGAAAGTGTGGACAACTTCAGGAGTGTCAAAGGCAGCTAATGTAACTTTCCATTTATTTCAGCCAAGTGGTAAACCACTTTCAGCTCCTCATACACTGAAAACAAAAGCCACCCACTACTCCCGAATCCAGGACTATTCATAGAGGAGCATTCCTATGGATCTGTTTGGTGGGTCCAGTGCTGGCATCTAAACCCTAAAACAGAAGAGTTGCACTGAGGACGACAGATGAAACAACATGACCTAGTTGTGCCCTTCCAGGAGAGTGTCTTCACCAAAGCAGGCAGTTTTTAGCATGCTTTCTCTTGAATTACATGCTCTCCAATTTTAAGGCAAAAGTTCACTAGAACCCTTTTACTGAGCTTTCAAATCCATTTGCATGCTACATTTGACAATGTAAAGCATCAGCTGGCCATTTCATATGCCATCTTCCTTTACACAGTCTTCCAGCTGAAAGCATGATTTGGGAACAAAATAGCAGACAGTGAAATGAGCAAAGCTCATAAGATAAACAACCCGAGAACGGAATCACCATCAATTTTAAACATTAGACATCATGAGTTACACCCACAGCAGTAACTATGCTGTACAGTCACCCAGAGTAATGGGCTTAAATCACTCACATCTTCAATTTCACTACCCACTCAGTCCTATCACTACTAACTTCAACATATCAACTAGCATTTTATTTCTCTTTTCCATTCTCTCATCACTCAGCAGCCTTTTTTTTTTTTGAGGAATATTAGCAATAGCACGTTAAAAATAGTAATAATTGCAACTAAAAAATTGAAGTCAATAAAATTTAAGTTAATGACTACTCAATATCAACTGGCATTTTACCACCAACTAATACAGCTTGCAAAGGAGTTAAAGTACTTGGAATAAAATTTGACTGTGGAAACATGTTTCCAACTTGATGATTCTTTGAATTTTAAATGTCTATCATTAATCATTAATGGCCCCATCTCTTCAAGATTTTTATTCCCTCTTCTCTACAGCAAGAAAGAGTTCTTTGTGAGTACAAAAACTTCACAGCAGTGAAATGAATCTTCAGGGCCTAGATATTGAACAGTTGCTGGAGGAGAGCTGAGGTCACCATACTTAGGCTATTAGTGACATTTTTAAATTGCCATCAGCCAGAACACCATCTTAGTT
The DNA here is from genome assembly GCA_008033365.1 of Pseudorectes ferrugineus. NCBI lineage: Eukaryota > Metazoa > Chordata > Aves > Passeriformes > Pseudorectes > Pseudorectes ferrugineus. The sequence goes on along the minus strand of QWTY01049768.1, from coordinate 12,859 downwards.
TGCTTCTGTTTCTGAAAAACATCAGCCTCCAACACAGTAATGCCAAAGTCATTCAGGGAGGACATTCAAGATTCAAAAGAGTTCGATAAAGCTTATTAACATCCTAGTCTATGCCAAAAATACTGAAAATGTCTTTTATTATTACTAACTATAGGAGAAGATGAAATGTACCCTGGAACATTTCTCTCCACTGACTATAAAGGGAGCCTGGGAGATTAATTCGACTGTTCTACACACTATGTAGAACAATAGTGTAAACAGCTACATGTCTTCCATTGAATCTCACAATCCCACTCACTTTGGCTACACATGATTATTAAGATGCCTTATGTTCAACTTCATCCTATGATGTCTTCATCCTTCCCTCTATGACAAACACCGGAGAGGTCACCCATGCCATCATTAGATACCTTGTTTCATTCATTTCAGAATAAACCAATATTAAATCACCCTGCAAAGACCTAACACGTTAAGACTCAGTAATGCCTTTGGAAATGTGAGATGCCCCATTCAATGCTCAGAGCAGCTGTGCAGGGTGACACCTTGACAACTCCACCAGCTACAAACCAACTCTGCTAGAGCTGATGTTATGGAAAAGTTTCAACATTGAAGTTTTTTGAATCAGCCTCCTTCCATGGATTTTACTGTGAGGAGGAGTGATCTAAAACAATGTATTTTCCCAGTAGATAAATTCATGTATTCACATATATTTATAAACTCAGGCAATTCTAATCTGTATTTATTTAGATGAATACATTCTCCCTGGATGTTAAGGACACTCAATGACAATGTTTATCATGTGTCAAGCAATGCATGTGGTTCAGGAATTACCACAGATTTCTATCTCCCCCCCACCAAAAAAATGTTGATATTAACTTGAGCAAAAGCAAGAAAAACACAAGTATGCTTTTCACCCAGATGAAGACAATTTAAAATGCATTTAGTTCAAAAAGTTTAGTAGAATTTAAAAAGCTTTGGAAACAGAAAGAAGAAAAGTAAAACCAGAAAGCCGTCATTAGTTGATTTCACTTGGTAGGCAGGATTTTTTTAAACCCATTTGAATTATTCCAAGTCACTGTATTCGCAGTAAATATCATAGCAGTTTCTGTCAAGGGTGCTTGCAATTCATACACCTAATGATGAGGAGGTAATGGATAGGTCACTTTAAATATTTTGGAAGTTCCACATATATTTGTACAGGTTTTGTGCAAAGATATGGGGTTTTGTGATAAAATGCAACATATCTATTTTTTGCCCCAAATACAGGAAGAAAAGTGATCTATCATACCTAAATGCTTCTGAGCAGGAACAGGTAGATTATTATACTTTTTTTTTTCTCTTTTTATTTGTCTTTCACTGGGTTTACTTCTGCTGCCAGTTACCTGCTGAAGACATATTCCTGAACAGAATATAACTTCAATGATCAGCACTGATCTTTTCATGAAAGCACATAGACGAGAATCAATGCAGCTCCATTTGTTGCCAACAAAATTATTTCTACAACCATCATAAGCTGGTCTGGTATGTGAAAAATTGCAGAGACAGATGCAATTGCTAGCCCAGTAGAAATATGGGGGTAAAATCAAACGTGCAAATCCTCTTTCATTACTGATTTTCTCCTTTTCTTTCCCCTCCACTACAAACACAGTAATTATCTATCACACTTATTTCTGAGGATATTGCTGGTGGTCAAATGGACTAGCAACTACAGTAGTCTGAATAAACTGAATTACCCTAGTTAAAGTAATTTTTTACAGTTAATACATGTAATTATATAGTATCAGATAATGGGCTGAAAACCTATCAAAGCTCCATTGCATCAGCACCTGCCAGAAAGTATCTTTCACAAAGTCTAACAAGGCATGCTACAGCAAGTGTATGTCAGTTTACGGCCTGCCGTTCTGCCCTGGTAGAACGGGACGTGACAAAGCAAGAACGTGTATAATATAAAGTATGTAATCCTAAGTGTTTGAATTCGATTAGGTTCATTCCAGTGGGTTGAAGTAGGTCGGGGACTCATTAGAAGTCATTACTTTTAATTATACACAAGGGATACTATGGAAAATAATAATATGATATCCCAATCTCAAATCCCACAATAGATGCAGCATCTACAAAATAAATTCACCACTACAGAAAGTATGGGATGCACTTTAGGGCCAAATGTTAAAAGAACATTTATCCATTATGAACATTTTTACAGCTGAAGTACATCTTGTCACACTGTGCAACGCTGTGTAACTCCAGAAGGATGAGAATCCATCTAAGGACAGCTTGAATTGTCATCAATGTCCTATGCAAGAGAGTCTATTGATAAACGTTTAACAATGGCATTTTCTCAGTCTGGGAGCTCTATCCCAATATTTCCACATCATTTTAAATCCTGGGTTTTTCCTCTCTGAAAACCAGCTGGGTTAAGCAGTTGCACATTAAATTATCCACCATCTTTAGGCAGCCTCTTTCTAAATATTTTAAGCCCAGCTGAGGTCCAGGCACTGAATGACAAACTGAAGAAGCAGCAGATCAAATGAGAAATATTCATACTGAGATCAAATCACAAGGAGGGGGGATGGAGGGGACCTTGAGCTTGGGAATTGCTGGTAGCTCTTCCTTTACAGAACCTTCTGTTCTCCAATCATCAGATCAAACAGAAAGCCAAAGATGGTCAGATAGCTTTAGGGACTTTTAAACTATTAAAATTCCCTTTCTACTTCTCGGGGAAACCCACACTTAATTATGTGTATCAATATATTAGACTTGTGTCAGACTCTGCTTAGCACAGTGTGAACTCTGGTATTTCAGTTTTTCTAGCTCTACTTTCCTCATTAGAGCTTGTCATATCAGTGTCTGGAACTCTAATCTCTTTTGATGAGTTTGAGAAAAATATACAAAAATGTGCATTCCTTTTAGTCTGAACTAGGAAAGCCAACTTTTTACCATTATTCAGCAGTAACAAACTTACCTAGGAGCTCAGAGTATCCCTCAGCCAAAATCAGGTTTCCTTTACATTCATTTGACAATTCATACCATGGAGAGCACAGCAAGCAATTTCAGAGCCTCGCCCATGGGGACACGCACTCGTCCATGGAAATTTTTCTGATTACAGAGACCATCACTATGGAAGGAAGTATGAGATACAGGAAGAAAGGGAAAAGCATTGGAACAGACTTCCCAGGAGGTGGTGGAGTCACCACCCCTGGAGGTGTTCAAGACACAACAACATGGCACTTAGTGCTATGCTCTGGTTGACATGGTGGTGATCAAAGGTTGGACTCGATGACCTTGGAGGTCTTTTCCAAACTTAATGATTCTGTGAAGGGGAGAGTGCTCTCAGCAGGATGTAAGAAGGGATGCTCTGCTAAAGGGACAACTCTGATGTTTGCATTCACTTTTTACTGCTGCAAGGCCACTCCAGCTTACACCACTGGCTGAGCAGTAGTGCTGTCCTTTTGCTACCCATGCTGCCACCTTAACATCATAAGATACAAGTGACTGAAAAATATCATGAGGAGGAAAAGTAAATTTTGTATTCTTGACAGCTCTCTCCACAGTTGTCGACAACGTGAAGATGTGTAAACAGGGCTCAGCTGCCCAGACACATATGCCCAGTGCTTTAGTGGGTGCTTTCACATGTTCTACAGTACACTGCCTACACTTCAGGTATGGGTCAGAGAGCCCAGCTTTCCAGTAATCTCTGTCCCGTGCTAAGGACTTGGATACCACGTATCACAATGTGTTAAGGAAATCCCTATGAGTCACCAAAGCTATGGATTCCTTTCACAGCACATACAATTCATATGGGATTATAAAGCAGCATCTTAAACCCATAAACTACAGACTTAGAAGAAGAAAATTAAAAGTATCCCTTTTTTGTGTCCAGATGAATTTTCTTTGATTCTTAAAACAATCAGACTTGGCTGTTAAACAATTTTACCTTGGGTTTTTAAAATTAAAAGTTACAAAACATTAGCCAGTGCCAAGCCATTCCAAAAAGTTCAGTATTTCCTGTATTACCACAGTGAAATGCTAAGTCCAGTTGCTACCAGTAGAAAAGTTGAAGAAAAAAGCAAAACATTTACAGAGAAGAATGAGGTGGAGGGGGAGGGAAACAAAACAAGAATACTGATTATGTTAATTATGTGATAAAAATTATTTCAAATAAAGGGAGTAACCTAGTGCCTAAAGGTGTCAGTGTCTGAAAGCTTCCAAAGTACAACCTGGCTGCCAAGGGGCTAATCTTACTTGTCCCTTTTGAAAATCCCAGGCTTGCAACACAGAAAAGCAAATGTAACTGCACTGTCCACCATCTGGGGATTGTTCACAAGAATAACTATCCAATCTTAGGCTAGAAAAAAGAAGCCTTGTAATTCAGGCTCAGAAGTACATTGTACAAAGTACAAAAACACACCTTGCCCTCTACCTCCACCACAAAGCCATACTGAAACCTGCATGTCCAAGCACATACAGCAACTTAGTACCCACCATTTCCACCAAGAAACCTTGCAGACAACTTTGGGGTCTTCATGATGGACATGGTTCTCTGGAGATTGCTCCACAGCCAAAGAGGCATAACAGCACAAACAGTGCTAAGATTAGCAAAACAAACAGCTTTCACAAATACCTGTATTTCATAAATTTTGCCATTCTGATAGGATAGGTACAGCCTGACAAATCATACTCAACACACACAAACAGATCACAACACAAGGAGGCTGTGCCCATGGTCAGAGATACCTTTGAAGTCTGAACTTATCCACCACATGTTTTGACCCTGTCAGCAGCCATGAGTAAAGTTTCCAAAAAGTAATGATTGTCGTGAAAGTCAGGAATTCAGAAGAAATTATTATATTTTTATATAAAAGTACTTTATGCATGTATAATATACATACACATACGCACACACATATTCCATATGTTGGGCCCTTTTTCTTTCCTTTCTGATAGAGTAGTTAGTGGTTTATACTTCCCCACTGGGGAGGCCATGCAAATTTTATCTCTAAGCTGATATTGTTACTGACTCAAATTGAACAAGATGAGCTTTAAGAAAAGCACAGCCTAAAGGGAATAAGATCACTTGAAGAAACAGAGAAACCTTGCAGAGGTTTCTTATCCATACAGCAATATATTCTCCATTTAAAGGAGATCATTAGTATATGGAGGAAATATTCTTTTAAAATCGTGCTATTTCTTATTGAACCTATTTCTATATATAGTTACATATTAAAAAAAGGAGAAAATGTCAGGTATATCTCATTCTTACTTTCTTTCCTCAGACATTTTAACAACCTCTAGTTCCCTCCTGCTCTCTCTCTCTTTTCTCTACATGAACACCTTCTTCCCAGATATCCCTTTTCCTTCACACCTGTTTTCCCTACCTCTTCTGACTCTCTCTTCCTTGACCACAACTTGACTGAACTCAGAAGGAAAAGCAGACAGTGGTTGGTTCCTAAACAGTGATTTAGGATACTCAGTTTGAGCTCTGCTTCTCTCCTTTGGCAGCTCATGTTCAGAGATATTCAGTGGAAAGGGCAAAGGGGAACTCCTCTTCTGTGAAATACGGCTGGACAGGGTCACTCCTCACTCTCATCTACTAAGGCTTCCTTTCCCACAACAGACATTTTTGCTCTCCGACTGCATTGGGAATATATCCACAAATTCAGCAAAAGCAGTATCTGATATAGGAAAAAAGCCTATATTGGATGAGCATTTCACATAATTTCTGCAAATTTGCCTTTTCCCTATTTTTATTCATTGCAATTTAACTACAAATCAGTTTACTGTTATCACCACCATACAGCCTTGTTTGAGTGTGTTAGCCTTAGCCTTCCTGGCTAGTGCAATGGAGATTTCCTCCCTAGCTATGACTCTCCAATATCTCTAAGTCCAAATACAGAATGATATATAAGTCCTTTTGAAGGTTCTTAAAAGTCCTCCTCAGTTAGCTTGATCCTGTAAGTCTGGCCACACCATCAACATCCTACTTCAGCAGCTCAGCAGGATGATGAAAGAAGAGGGCCTGAGGAGCTTTCAATAAGTTCAAAAAGCTCCCGCACTCAAATTTTTTCCCATTTCAGCAATCCCAGTAACAACTCACATTTCTGACAGGATGTCAGAGGCAGAGCTTGCTGACAACCACTTTCCAGTGCCCTGAGAAGCAGCTTTCCTGCCTGTCTTCCCACCTGCAGGGATCAGCTCACCTTTGCCATGCAGCACAGCAAGGGAGTGCTTCAGCTGGCAGCCAAGGAAACCTTGGCCCTGGGGCTCCACACAAACCTTTTTTATTTTCACCTAAAAGGGTTGAAATGCTCATGTCAGCCCACAATGCATTCCACAGTACTGTGTCTTTCTTTAGCAGAATAAGAAACTCAATTGGTTCTGTTCTACCCAAATGTTGGGAACCTTAACACTTGCCAGCTGTTGAAGATTTTTCCTATGACTGATGCAAAACACTTCTTTTTAAACCCAGCTTTAGCACAGATCTTTGGAAGATAACCCCATGCTTACCTGACAGTGCTTCAGTCTGCAGCTACCGTATGCAGTGCATTACTGCACTGACCAGTAGTCTTTGGAAATCTCTTGTATACTGTGCACAAATGATTTGCATTAGGGACTAGAGTGCCACTTCTGAATACTACAGCAGCTTTTGATGAGTGAACATCTTTTATTTTGAAATTGTCCTCCCTCAGTCTGTTGCTGCATATGTTAAAAGACCCCATCAAAAGCAAAATTACACTAAACTAGATTTAAAAGTGTCAAGCGCATTGAATAAACATTGGAGACATCAAAAGCCTGAGTGGATGCTCCTGACAACAAGTGGTGTGGGAATGCCAGCCTGTGCTGAGCCTGATACAATCCCATTTCTATCTACTTACTGAAATTGCTTCACAAATACATTTCTGCATATCAATGTCACCTATCCAGTTCCAGGCACTGGAAGAATTGGTTTAAAATTGCCAGCTGAAAGATATCAACACATTTTTTTCCATGGAATATCAATGTCATCTACATCTCTTTCAAAGAAAAAAAAAAAAAGAAAAAACAACCCACACAACTTTGAAGCATTTGTTTTTGATGTCTTTAGTCTGTCTTCTCTTTCACAGTTTTTAGATCTTACTTTTTAATCACAAAGGCTACAAAGCACTCAGGTTTACTGAAACAGAATTTGTGGGTTCTGTCAACATGTGAGCTGCCTACATAACAGAAGTTCATCACCTTGGAAGGGGATTCATACGATACTTACTGAGCTAGCCAGTCGAAATACCAAGCAAGAGATGTGTCCAAGATCATATTTCTTTTGTAGCCCAAAGACATCTTCCACACATCAGAGTGGTTCAGATATCTTTTCTAAAAAGAAGTCTGAAGATGAGGATAATGTTGACAACTCTATTCAGTTGTTTTAAGAAAAGTTAGTTGCCACTAAGCCCACATTTATACACTTGCATCTTCATTCTTATTTGAGAGCATTTCTTCTGTGTAGGGCTGATGGGAGATCATCAAGTCCCTTTCCTCTAAGTTAGAAACCAGTACAGACAGAGTTATAGCAAAAGCCGAAGTGTGAAATATGGCTCTTATGTCACCTTTAGCATGCATACAGCCAGAACCAGATCTCCCAAAGCATTGCTCTAACACTGAAACACTGGCCAGACTGAGATGGGAAGGACTCTCTCACCCTCCCATGGCAGCAGGGCCCTGCCTGGATTGGTTACATAAAGCTGGGAAACAAGTGCAGCAGACAGAATCGCAGAGCTCCATTCTATATCCGACCTGGTGCAGGTGCCAGGGTCTGGCCTTGACTTCTTGAGGTACGTTTAACATTGAAAAAAATATTTGCCAAACATGTAGGAAATAAGGTAACTGACAAGGTGACAGCCTCCATGGGGAAATACAGTCACAGAACTGCAAATTCTAAGAGAACTTCACTGGCCAAAATTAGACAGCAGAAGTTTCACAGATCCAAGAACATCTTTACAGATCACAGACTGAGATGCCCAAGTGCCCCTTTAGGCAAATAAGAGGGTTCTGTGAGGTCTTACTTTTTCTCTCTGGGCTAGATAGTCCAAATATAACTCTTCAGATCTATGAAAACAATTAAGGGGTACAGTTTTATTATGCAGTTTCAAAATGAACCTGAAAATCTTCTGTGTCAGATTTCTAAAGAATTGCAATTTCACTCCCTATTAGAATAAGAATATTTCTACCTGACAGAATTCCCCATACAAGTGAATAAATTTATTTTGTATATGTTTGTACATCAATCAGTTTCTTATCTCTGAGCATTTTTCCCTTTCCATGTTTTACATTTTATAGCATATATCCTTCCCACTCACTCAAGTCAGCTGAGCCAATAATTAACAGTATTTCACTTGTGAGAGAAAAATTTTAGCTTTATATACACAGGTGTCACAACGATCGGACTCTAACAAAGAGTGAATTGTTTCAAATGAACTTCTGCATGCACAGAGGAGAGTTTTGTACAGACTATGCAAGAGCAAAAGCAGAGATACTTCCAGTGCCTGTGCTGGAAGCAAATAGCCCCGGATCCCCTCTACCACCCTGGTGTCAAAGCAAAGGGCACCCTCAGACCTGATCTTCTGCATAGCCTGGTGCACACAAGCCTCAGTGCTGGAGTCTCCAGAGCCTGCTCTGTTCTGCAGCCAACTGCAGAGCAAAACCTGGTTTTCAGGCAGGCAGTGGGCTGCAGAAACCCAGGCCCTGGTGCCCTGTGCTCTGCCCGCTAGCCAACAACTGGATGACCACAGGTGGGAACAGCTCATGGTCCCGCACCCCAGCGCAGCCTGGCTGGAGGCAGAGCACAGCCACAGTGCCACAGCAGGCTGGAGCTGCACGGCTCACCCCACTAGAGTGCAGGCAAAGGCTTTGCATTCTTCTTAGTACCCTGAGAATGAAACCTCCCTCGGAGCTTCTGCGAGTCGGGGAGGGTGCTAGCGCTGCTGCCCCTCCATCCAGCCCTGTGGGATCGCAGCCAGGAGCTGCACACACGGAGAGATACGCTGTGTGGGACACATGGAGCATCGCGTAACTGCAGCAGCAAAAAGAAGACGGCACTTCTGGGACGTGTCCTTCTAGTCAGGGATCTATCAGTGAGAATGAGACACTAAGCGCACAGGTAGTAGCAGCACTTTAAGGCTTAGACACTAAGTTATAGAGGCACAGAAAAGCTCAGGAACTACTGGTAGCTGGCTAGACAGATTATTTAAATCTTTGCACAAGGGCTAGACCAACCATATTATACCACCACTTCTCCACATGGTGACTTTTATTTCCCCCTCCCACAACAGGACTGCTCACTTCAAACCACAAATCGTTGCTATTATTAGTGTTATTTTCACATCTTTTCCTGAAAGAAGAGAAACAAACAGAAAAGCCCTCTTCAGACCTCTGCTTCAGTTTGGATGCATCCAGGTCACACAATAGAGAAAGCAGAAGAAGCCTTTCTGCATGGGAATTACTGGGTTGTCCTCATGCTACCATTTCATCATAACCTGTGGAAGTCTCAGCTCTACAGAATAAACTTCCAGAATGATAATTAAGAATCAGGCTCTCATGCAATGTAGGCATCAACCTCTCCTTACTATAGTTTTTGAAGATATAAAACAAAACTAATGCAATTTTCCAATATTCTACAGAGAACAAGATGCTCAAGTCTCAAACTATTTAATTTCAATATTTAAGTGTTTATTAAGGTCAAGGAAACTTTTCACAGATGTGGAACTTTACCTGAAAGCAGCAGTTAAAAAATCAAAATAAAACAGATGATCAGAAATGTGATCTTCGCACACTTTTTTTTTAAAAACTTCAATATCCACACCTACATATTCTCAAGAAATAGGAAGCACTTGAGATTTTTCTCACATTACATCAATTTCCACCTCTTATCTTACTTCTGTAGAACTGAAATCTAAGAAAAAAATTATAAATTAAATACCTGCTATAGAAATGAAATCTAAGAAAAAAATTAACATGTTCAAACCTACCAGTTAATAATAAATTCTTGATGTATAGTCAGAACAGATTAATTTGTTTTATCTGTTTAGAATGCAAAAAGCATCCTGTTAAATACTGAACTCTCTCTCAGAATGTGAAAAAATATATGCTCCTTTTTATCAACTGCAGATATTAAATCTAAAGAACAGTTGGAAGGTAGGGTCTGGAATACCTGCTTTGATTAGCCAACAGATGTTCCACAGAGTCAAAACTTACCGACTCCCTGAGTTTTGATTTTTACTGTTAACTCAAACAATAACAAAATAGAAACCTAAGCTTCCCCCACAACTGACTACAGCCACAACAGCTCTCTAAAAATCATCCCTCCTCTAATTCTTCATTGTATCTGCTTGAGGGAAAGATTCCTATATCTCAGATAATTTGCACCTGCTTGTATGAGTCACCTGTTAGTACAGCTGCTTCTTAATGATAGTGCCTTGCAGCTGAGATAAGAGTGAATTCAACAACTAAAGATCAAGGGGTGATTTGAGAGTCTAATACATCAGTTTTTTCCACTGAACAGAAAACTTATTTCCTTATAAAAATAAAATCATTACATGATCCAATAGCTAAAATGGGGAAAGAAAAACAATTAGGACTAGAAATAAGATAAAGATATTTAATGTTGAATGTAACAAATAACTGCAAAACTTTGCTGGACTCTACTTCTTGATATCTAGTGTAAAACAGCAGAGTACAGAGTCCAGACTTCAGGTCAGCAGACTTTAACTTACTCAGGAAACTGTCGGCAGGTCTGAAAAGTACAGGAGCTCAGGGAAGTTGGCAGGTCTGTCAGACAGCCTCCTACAACTGCAAGGGCAGCCCTCAAGAATATTCAGATCATCAAATTTTTCAGAAAATCTGCATGACTGAAGAGGGAACTTATGGCATTAAACGGCAATACACAGAAGGAGGATGGAGGGGCCAGGAACAGGAGTTTAAAAACAAATCATGCCAGACCACCCTGATATGTCTCCAGAGTATAGTGATGGGGTCTGTAGTCAAGGATAGAGCAGGAGATGGCATTTACACTGATTTTAGTTTTTGACTCTGTCTCACACAGTATTCTTGCATCCAAGTTACAACTTTACAATCTGCTGGTGAACAAATGGACAGGTAAAAATCCAGTCAGGCTGTCTGGAAAGGGTCATGACTAAGGGGCCAGACCCCTATCTGGAGGCTGGTCAAAAAGTTGACTACCACAGGGGTCTATTCTGGAACTCATTGTGCTTAACATTTTCACCAGTGACCTGCAGATTTCTGAGACAATGGAGTGAACTTTCATCAGGTTTGCACATCACACCGAACTAGGGAAACAGTGGATACACTGCAGGACAGGGCTGTCACATAAAAGGACCTACACAGGTTTGAGGAACAGGTCAAAAGGATCCTTATGAAACTCAATAAGGAAAAATGCAAATCCCTGCATTTAGGAAGGAAATGACTCTTGCAACGATACAGGCTGAAAACTGGTGCATGGGGAGTGGTTCTGTCCAAAAGACCCTTGAAGATAGCAACATGAGACAGCAGCACCCTGGCAGCAAAGAGGACCAGAAATATCCTGGGCTGTAGTAACAGGAGCAGGACACATAGGGGATTATCACTCTCCATTCATCACGGTGGATGATGATGCACACTGGAATACTGTGCAAACTGTTGGGTCCCCGGGTACAAGACAGAAATGGATAAACCACACCAAGTTCATCAAAGGGCCACCAAAATATTTGGGAGCTGAAGTCCTTGTCCTGTGAGGAGAGGTTGAGGGAGCTGGGATTATTCAGCTTGGAGCAGAGTTGGCTCAAGAGGAACTAAACACCAGTCCTTCAGCATCAGAAGATACAGCCAGACTTCACAGCCGTGCGGTGGCAGGGTGAAAGACACCAGACAAAAAGGTGGAACAATAAAGGTTCAGACTAGCATGAGGAGAAACTTTTACATCATAAGAAGGCAGTCAGACAGTGCAACACACTGCCCAGGGAGTATCTCTCCATTCTTGGGGTTTTTCAAGACCCAGCCAGATAGAGACCTGAGCAACTGCTCTGATCTTATAGCTGACCTTGCTTTGAGCAGGAGCCTGGGTTATCCTACCTTACTGGTGACTGGATTGAGCTCTAAGTTCTCCTCAGTGCTCTCTGTAGTTCATGAAGAGAGACAGGAACCTCCACAGTGCAATTCACATCTCAATGGACTAATCAACCTCTACTAGAGACCTATTTGTCTCCCGTAACTGCAGAGAGATTAGATTAAAGTCACAGCCTCAATAATATTCAGATATCTTTCTGTGTACCAAAGAAGCAGCAAATATTTGCCTTGATTCTCATTTAAATATAGAAGTTAAATGGAAGTAGGCATCATCTGACCTGATTTTAGTCCTTTGATATGTCCTGACAGAGGAAAGTAAATATAACACAGTCACTGAAAACATGCAAGAACCAAAACCTACACAGATTTTGTTGCTACCTTAAGAATTGCAGCTTCAGAGTCAGGTTTTGGGGTTACTTTCTCAAAGACTTTCTGTGCAGAAAAGAAGGTATATAAAATTTCATGTACTAAATCATGAAAATTGTAAAGGAGATTTACAAAATACTGCTGAACCTTAAAAATCAAACACACATGAAAGATCTCATAGTAAATAAAGAGACTTCCAATTGTATGGGCAAGAATAGCATGCTGTGACAGCACAAAAAGGGGAATTTGCATTGAACAAAGAAATAAACATCCATGATTACTTAAAATATGCATATATGCACATGTACATAGTGTAGGAATAGACCACAGCAAAAAGTGAGGTCCAGTTCCTGTTGGTAAGAATGGTAACTCTCTCTGCAGCAGCCCCAGTGCCATTCCTCACTAG
>QWTY01049762.1:4983-24921 GCA_008033365.1 Pseudorectes ferrugineus | reverse complement strand
GCCCCTTAATTTCAAAGTTATATTAACTCTGAGGGAAGGGGGTCATATTTTTTCCATTCCAAGGGAGGTTCCCTCCTTCCTTGGCAGACACCTGTCCTTCAAACCGAGACACCCTTTTTGGCTGTTATGTGCACTCATTTAAATTGCAGCCAGAGACATCTGTAGTGGTTGTTAGGAAAGCAATTCTAACAGGAAATATAGCAAGATGACGATAGTTTCCCCCATAATGTATTTAAAGGAAAGGAAACGAGCATGTAGAAATGCCTGCCCCACAATTACTCTGTGTAGCTGCCAAGTGCTGCCTATCCTCAGGCCACGCGGCTGGAAAGGAGGTCACGGCCGTGCACTGCTGTGGTTTCGTGTCCTTACTGCTGCCTCTCAGCTGTCCTGCCTGCAGCATACCAGTTACCTCTCATCCTTCAGTATGTGGCTTTGCTTTGCTCCCACAAGCTCCTGCACCCGAGGCCAGGAGCAAAGACGTGCTGCGTGGCCTTGCAGCGTCAGAGGCTCTGACCTTGTGCTGATGTGTACATGCAGTTCCCTTCCTTGGAGGAATGTGATCTTCAGTGATCTTCACTTATCTGTCTCCCTCCTTGAATCCAGAGAATGTAAAAGTTGTTGGTTTTTAGATGTGCTATGGCTCTAACCACCTACTAGATGTGTAAAACACAATTCACAGTTCACTAGGGTAATTTAGCCAGTGAATAACTTACAGAAACCAGAACTGCCAGGAAGACATTTTGGGGAGGTGGAAGCACATAATTTGCACTTCAGTCATGATATTCACTGCCAGGCAAAATCAGCACAAGCCTTAGCCTGTACCTGGGACAAAAATGACAAAAGGTTGATGAGCCTTGATAGACAGAAAATGGAGAAAAAATCTGAGAAGCCATTACAGAATCAAATGCAAGCAGCTGCAAGAGCTAAGCCCAGTTCTGTGATAGTCATACCCTCACCTTGGTTATTATTTTGTACCTTGTTACTAGCCTGTGATTGGTGCCTATAAATGCAAAAATTCAGCTCAGCTGGAAATAGATGTGCTCTACACCAATTAGTATCTCATCCACTCGAAAATACAGAAAAAGGCACAGCTACATAAGCTGCAAAACTGAGTGCTGGCAGATGAGGCTCTGGAAACACATCCAAGAGGGTCAGGTGGGAATTGGGAAACAGAATGGCAGCAGGAGGAGAGGAAGGATATATGGGGGTCATCGCTCCCAGAGTTAGCGACAGGAGATAGGGTTTCACGGTGCTCAGTCAGCAGACTTGGATGTGCAGGCATCCTTATGTCTGACGACTCACTCCTGACTTATGTGTAAAGGCTGCTTGGCAAAAACCACCAAAAGCCCAGGGGCTCCTAAGAAAGCCGTCATTTTGCAGCTTTTGAAGGCACTATCTGCATGCTGTCAAGTCACTGAATGCCTGCTGTAAAATTCAAGCCCTCAGTGAAATGCGGTTTCCGCACAAGCAGCGTGCCGGACAAGGGGAGGGCAGCAAGGTGCAGGAACATAGCACACACCTGCTTCCCACAGACCCACAGCTCCCCACTCAGCCTGCCAGAGCTCAACTAAGCCATCCCACAGATCCTTTATAGCATCATCTCTTCTCTGCACGGCTCTGCTCCAGTGTGGTTCAGGCTGCAGAACGCAGATGGGAGCTCTGGATGTTTTCCTTTCTATCCACAGAAGCCCTTTTATCTTTCAGCTGCCAAAGAGGCATGTGGATCCTGACAGGAAAACAATCAGCAAGTCTCTCTATCAGCCAGAGACATCAGGGACACAGGCATGTTTAAGCGTCACTCCCATTCCCAGCCCTTATCTGCCCGGATGGAGCCGTGTGGCCCTTTGAAGAGCCCACACTGCTCCCTCACCCTGCACAGTGTCCAGGGTGATGATCATTGTCCTGTCCAGATCCCCTGAGAGCTGTCTTGACTAACACCCTGGGAACAGCCCTGCTTTTTTGCCAGCTATCTTGGATGAGTGACAAGGGGTGTTGAATGGGAGTTGCGACACCCGTGGGGACCCTTGTGATTTGTCACGTGCTAGTGTGGTTCTTCCCACTTCCCTTTTATTTGCTCTGTACTGGCACCAAGTGTGCCACATCCCCACTGCTTCTTGCCTAGTAATCATGCAAGAAACCTGCAATCTATTTTCAAAAAAGGGCTGAGTACTCTTAAAGATGAGGGATTGGGGCAAGAAATATAACTAAAACAATAAAACGGGAAAGAAAGTACACACGTGTTCCCAGGTCTTCCAATACAAGCTCCAGAAAGGTTATGTAAGGTGCTGTTCACATCCACTTTCTGCTGCTGTTTGGAGCTAATGCACAGCCCTGGAGACAAGAAGCTTTCAGCCCTGGAATAGGTGCCCTCAGCCTCTCTGGGCACTGTCCTCCTGTTCTGCCTGGGAGAGAGGCAACTAGCAGCAAAAACAGCATGTAATCAGCTGTAATTGAAACCCACCACCTCCATCCCACCTACCAGCAAAGGGAAGGGCTTCATACAAAATGTCCCTGACTCCCACAATGAAGTGTCTGTCCTCATGAGCCTCCTGGGAGTGAGCAGGAGCCCTTTCCTCACAGGAAGGAAAACTGAGGAGTGTGTATGCTAACCATGGATTGCCAAGCCATTGCATGGCTGGGCTGAGAGCAGGTCTGTGCAATGCCCTGCTTGTAATGCCAAAATTCCTTCATGTGTACAACAGGTCTTGAGTGGGGTAGTGGCTTCTGTGTTGTGACTGATAAGGGGAACGAAAATCTCTACAGCTTAGGACTGTGTGGCTGCTGGCTACCACAGGATCCAAAGCAAATCAAACCCAATGACCTCTCTGAGCAAGGTTCTTTGCCATGTTGTCCAATGCTCATGCAATAAAAGAAACTTTTATTTTCAGCCTGTCACAGCATAGCACTGAGATGCAGATGTGGTAAACTTTCTCGGGCATTAAAGTGCTAAAATGAAACAGTCATTGCAGCAAATTTTGTCCTTCAAGTTCTTAAGCAGGACACAGACTATCACATCGTGAGTCATCCAGCCTCACAGCAGCACAAACTTGCTGTCTATACCCTAGGTTGCCCTTTTACGGTAAATCCACCTCCCTACCAGCCTGTCACAGCACAAAGCATTTAGCAATGAATAATATTTCTGCACCAGTAGGAACATCCCCTGCAGTTTGAGGATGCAAACAGTTTCTTCCTGGCAGTCTATAGTGCAGCTGCCAAAGGCTACCAAATCTGAGCTGGAGCCTCGGTGTTATTTTAAGCACTGTTCCCAGCTGCAGCAGCACTGTGTTTGCCAAAACCCTTCCTTCTAGAAAGGAAGAAAACTAGCCAGGCCATATGGTGGCTTTCAGGGAGATCAAGTGTTGACTTTTCCCAGCATGTCATGAGGATAAAATTAATCCACGCTTTAGCATAGCTGATGAAGAATCTTGCACACCTTGCATGTTCAAACCCATGTATTTTGTCTGTCCTTTTAACTCTGAATTTATATGTCCCTCAAACTCCAGCTTGATGCCAGGACCTAGATGAATACACTTTGTTTGTGCCTATCGCTGAACAAATATATGGAACAGCCGTTGAGCTGTATTAAAAGCCAAAGGTAGGGACCCAACTGTAAGTGAGGATAAATGAGGTCTTTGAGGGACAGGAGACCAGTGTCAGACTGACACAGAGCAGAATGCCAAGAATTTGTGCACTTCTGACTCACCTCTGGCTAGAGAAGGGTGATTAAGATAAGGGCTCTGTTCCAAACATTTCTGGACAAGTCCTGCTGCTTTTCTGCTCCCTTGCCAGAATTGAAAAGACACATACACCAGGTACTTGGGTATAAGGGCAGACACAGGTAGTACCCACAGAACCTTCCCAGCTGCCAGCAGAGAGGTTTGCCTCCCCATGTGCACAGTCATCCCAGGACACAAAACCAAACAGCTTCTGTTTTAACTACCCACCAAGAGACACATTCAACTATCATCTCGGTCAATTTAGCAAACGTTTGCCTTAGATAAAACAAAACTGAAGGAAGGTGAGAGCCTTGTGTAATCTAAATCACATTTACTCCCACACACAGAATAAATAAAAAAATCTTTTATATTGTGCACTGCAGCCTATGAAGAAGTATGTATATAATAAACATCCCCATTCTAAAAGCAGTTAAAGAAGGGGTGTAATGAGCCATAGAGGAAACATATTGGGAAGATGAATCCAAGTGCTCAGTCAGATCTAAGGTCTCCTAGCTTCAGTCTGCTTTCCTATGGCAGAGCACAGCAGTCAATATCAGCAAAGTGAAGCAGACCCACTGGCAAAGAAAATGGCTGTTTGAGTTACAGGATTAGGCTCGTGGCATTTAAAGTAAAGGTTGGCATAGTGCTTCAGTCACAAGAAAGAGGCTGATGGGGATATTGCTCAGGGGCAATTCCTCTCAGCTGGTGTTATTTAGATTATGTAGAGGCAACATCCTGATGCACACCAAAACCTTTGGAGAAGAGTAAGTTTACAAAGGGTCTGACATAAGGTTAAGACTGCTTGTCTGAGATGGAGCCCACGGTCATAAGAGCTGCATCAAAATAAGGCAGTCTGGAGGTGCCATACAGCCTGAGGGGAATCCTTTGTGGTATGAAACAAAACAGGAGTTGCACAGAGCTGGTCAGGCCCCCAGATTCCCTTAGCCACATGGTCCCAAAGCTCTGTTCTTAGCTTGTGTGCAAGCTTGCTAACTGTTAACCACCCACTGCAAGGTTTAGATGAGGAAAGGAAAACAGTTTCCAACACCCTTAGCTGTTGCTTATGCAATACTTAACATCATCATTGCTCAAAGGCTGTCACAGAAGCTCCTGCTTGGCCCTCACCAGTCCCAAAAGCCCTGTTGTTCCTGAGAGATGTTACGTAGCACTTACATCTTCAAGACTGTAGATTCAAGTCCAGAAAGGACTTGCTTAAGTAGCAGGTTATTACAACAAATTCCTACACTCCACCAGACATTTTCAGCTGTGCACTGTCCAACAACAATTTTTTAAAATCTGCTCCATCTTTAGTTGGATGGGAAAGAATTTGCGATTGAGACTTGGACACCTGTTTTTCTGATAGCTGTGCAAGTTGAGGAGCCCTGAAGACTAAATGGCTGTGATGCCATTTCAGAATTAAGAAATGAAAATATTGATTCCTCACCCCTGTCTTTAGGCAGGGGGACAGTGATGGACATTGCTTGAAATAGTATTGCTGAAAGGTATGCGTATAACTGGTGAGGAAAAAGTGTCTGTCCTATCATGCATGTAATTCGTAATAACCAATGCACGTGAAGGGAAAAGTACTTCAGGCTAACCCAGAAGAGATGACATGTGGATGCAAGAAGTGTGGTCCCAATGTCAGAATTGCATGCAGGTGAGAAATCAGTTGGCAAACTTGGTTATGACAGATTGCTCCAGAGACAGCTGTGTGATTGCATAAAAGGAGATTGGATTATAAAGACAGAAAATTGTATGGAGGAGGAGAAGGCCAGCAGAGAATCTCAGCTGTTTGTACTGAAGATACAAAGCACTGAGGCTGCAGGAGCTGCTTCTTCCACCAGACTCAGCAAAAGCTGAGGTTCTGAAACCCCCAGTGGTGATGAAATCTCCTGGGCCTTCCTCTCATTCTCTAACTGCACTTGATTACAATGCTGAACTGCAGAACTAGACTAAGATAATAATGAACTTCAATGGATTTTGTCATTGAATAGGTGTCTGCCCCACTGAGTATCCAACAGCCTCTGTAACAAAAGCCCCTTCTACAGTTTGGATGCTTGGGCCCACAGTCAGCTCAGATACAGCTGTGTGGTTGGGGCAAGAGCTATGAGAAACCTCCTCACAGCCTCCTCCCATCACCAAGTAGCCACATTTTCTTGCCCATGATCCTTGCCTCGGCTAAATTATGATTATGGCTACGCCTGCCTAGTACCTTGCTCACCCAGGCCCCTTTCTGTCTTCGTAGCTTGACCTTGGACCTGTCTTAACCCTACAGACTTGCCTGATGATCACTGGACTGTGACTGGCCACAGTTACTGTCACTTGACCTGCTCTGCTTGCCTTGCTCAGGTACCCTGGGACTGTATCCATGAGGCCACTGCCCTACTGTCATCCTTTGCTCCAGTTCATCTTCCCTTACAGAGCAGCTCCAATCACAAATCATTATCAAGAAGAAATTCTCGTTTAGAATGCACCAGCTTAGAAGATCCTCTTACCTCCAACTAAGGCCTGCAAGATATGGGGGTACCTCTAGCAGAAGTAAATATAGCCAGATGCAATTGCAGGAAGATCACCAAAAGCAAAAATGCCAGACTGCTGCAAAAATAGTAAACTCTTTGGACAATGAGCAGTTCTCCAACTACTGTCTCAGGTCCCCATTGGAGAACATGTTGGTGTAAGATGTTCACATCCATGAGAGCTGGTTCTTTTAATACTGGCTGCAATCTGTGACAGGTAACCCCATTTGTGCTTTTTAAAAAAATATTCAAACCTGTAATTTGTTATAACGTTAAGGTACTAGAGCATGATTTGGGGAGAAAAGAATAAATTTCAGAGCAAATTTTGCAGGCATGAAGTGTACGGACTTTGGTTATATTTAGTAAAGCGATTATGGTTCTGTTCTACTTTGTGTTGGAGTGCTATCAGTTGATCCTGCCTCTTTTCATTCCACTCAGATTTGTTCATTGTTAAATTAATGAGGACTTAACAGAAAGTAAATCACATGCCATTTAATAAGATTTCAGATGAAGTAGCAAAGAGCCACAAAGCATGTTGAAGTCTACTTGAAAACCCCAGAGCTTTGTTCATCCTTAGTCACAATTATTTCCTTTCCCTGCCAAAGCAAACTGCAGTGTCCATTGTGCCTAAGCATGAAGTCAAAGCTTGTTAATCCTTGTTAAGATACTCTGACGTTTGTTATTGTCCTGTTCACTCCAGATTTTTTTCTAAAGCTTAGTCTGCTTGAGCCTGATAGCAATATGCCTACAAACTTTTCATGTTACATTTAAATAAGGTCTTGTTAAGCCTAGCTTTAGTAGGACATCTTCTCCCTTTCCTTCCATGTCAGAAGGACCAAGAATGTCAAAATTTCACTAGAAATAGCAGATGAATTAATCAAATAACATGAGCTGCATGATATACAAAAGCCTGCCCTCTTTTCCCTTAGTCTGCATAGCCTTGGAAGGCTACTAGAAGTTTTAGCAAGGTATGCTATGAACTTTCAGAGCACCACTTGCAGTTACTATTTCAGCATGTGCCATCTGAGGAACATAATGTAATAAATGGTGGTTTCCTCACCTGAGCACATTCATAGCGAAAAGCCACATACAATTTGCACTGTAGAACTTGTACACCCAACCCTTGCCTACACATCAACCAATGAAAAACGAAAGTTGCTCAGCCTAAAGCATCTGCTGGTGTGTTTGTTCTGCATCCATGCTGACCCTGCCAGCTTTCATTTAAGACGCTCCTTCTCTGCTAGAAGTGGTTAGATTCCCCTGCTTGGAAAACTGCTATTTTATTTTTCTATTCTGCCCCAGTGCTTTGTGCTCCTGCCATGTTCTGCAGAGGCTGCAGTTGCTGGCAGAAATTGATCTGCCAGTGATGCATGTAGACTTCTGTTGCTGATGAGGCCAGCTTGAACATTAGGGTAACCTTGTCATTGTGATAGGTAAGTAAATTTACCTAGAAAATCTGATTCTTTTAGGACAGAGTGCTACTTTGCAGAACATTACAGGAGGTAGAAATACGTTTTAGTTTGAGACAGTCTGGATTTGGGGAGGAGTGGAAAAATAGTTTGAAAGACAAAACACTGCAAGACACCTTTTGTTAAAACAAGTGAAAAAGCAATTCATCTTGCATGCTATTATTTCTAAAAAACTTAATTGACTGACTGTTCACTCTCCTCCCAGTTTATCACAAAACACAGCACTGCAGCACTTTGAATGGAATGTATGACTAAAGGTAGCCTACCTATGCATTGTTCAGTCTCCGTATCTGTTGGAAGGGTGAAGGATTTCTTGCATGTACCTGCATTAGAAAAGAATCTTTTTTCAAAGGAAATTATGGAATATACGTT
The DNA here is from genome assembly GCA_008033365.1 of Pseudorectes ferrugineus. Classification (NCBI taxonomy): domain Eukaryota; kingdom Metazoa; phylum Chordata; class Aves; order Passeriformes; genus Pseudorectes; species Pseudorectes ferrugineus. The sequence goes on along the minus strand of QWTY01049762.1, from coordinate 16,848 downwards.
CTTGTAGTGCATAGTCCTTCATCAATACAGCTACATTTCTTAAAGCAGAGAAATGTGAAATTATGGCTTTGTGGCAGAGAAGAACAAAAGTATAACCTAGGATTCAAATACATGACCTAGGAATCAAAACCATGTTGTTCTGGCTTTCACACTGACAGCAGACGAAAACAGCTTGGAAAGATCCTTGTTCATGTAACTGTGTCTCACTGAATGATGTGGCAGGGACAAAGGCACAGCATCACAAGTGAATCGAAACCATCTGTTAAATGTCATCATGCACAAAACATGTTACTGCATAAGCTCCAGATCCAGGCATTTAGATTCATATTCTAGCTGGGATACCAAATAAAGAGTAGAAAAACCTCAAGCTAACAGAACAGAAATATTAGCCGTAATAAAAATGGTATGCAATTAATTCCTTGGTTCAGAGAAAAGCCAGAAGGGGCTTAGCAGACAGGCACTGTGTGCCAAGACCTGTACTAAACTGTCTGATGTTTCGCAAAAACATTTCAAAAGCCCTATGGAGGGCCCAGAGCTGGAATAGCTGATCAGGACTGAGATACCTAGTAAAGAAAAATAAACTTCTTGTTACACTGGGAAAAATTCTGAAATCTTCAGAGCAAGGTAATGCCACTGTTATTCTAAATATCTGCTTAAAATTATTTGGAGCACAAACCCAAGAACTCAAGGCCTAAAGACAATCACTTTTATAACAGTTTTATTCAAGTCTGTGTGCTCTAGTGTTGAGACAAGGCCTAGATCAGCATTACACTGTAATACAATAATTTTAGCCATTGAACCAAGCCTGCTTGGCATCCTTGGTTTACAATTTACAGTACATCCAAAAAAAGAGCAAAGAGAAAAGAAATCCCAAAACGTCAACAACTTTCATTAGCTCTTTGCTTCACTTAAATATTGTTCTATAACATAAAATAATTTAATACAAAAAGAACTGTAATCCAAATACACATAATACATTGACACAGAACAGAGGAAAGATACAGTAGATTATGCACAAGAGTATTCAGTTGATGTGTTACCTACAGTGAAACAAACTGGACATTAATATAATTTAACTATTTAAGCCCAAGAGGGTCAGAGGCAACAAGTCCAGGTCACAAATAAAGCTTTTCAAAAAATAATGCGATCTTCTTTTCCTCTAAGCTTACTGCTGTACAGAAGTTAAAGGAAGGCTCCAACGAATCACTTAATTTGACAACATTTCATCACACGAACAAGAAACACTTGGTGGCCTCTGTTATTTTACTCAATTCTGGGGTACACTGCCATTTGGTAATGTAACTGCTTCATTGCAGGTTCTTCGGGCAAAACATACCTTCAGGCTCTACCTCCCACAGCAACAGACTTTTGAACACCATGAACGGAAGAAAAGACATACAGAGGTGTCCAAAACCAGACTGAAATGCTTGAGCTGTAAGATGAATCCCAGTCCTACAGAGTTTGGAGTTCCTTATGAAGTACCCTATACCCTCCACACAGTGATTTCAACATAAGCAGGAACCATGCCATATCTCAAAGGATCAGACATGGGGGCATGATCTTACACTAGAGAAATCTACTCACCTGGTTATTCAGATTTACAACATTGTACCTAGGAAAGTCAGGTCACCGATTTTTGCATCTGGCTTGAAATAGAAGCAGGAGCAGATCCAGAATTAATAAGGCAAAAGAAAGAAGTAGCTTATAAAAAGAGGGAGGAAATACATTCTCTGGCTGAGAAATTCTTGGACTTTCAAAGCCACAGAAGAGACATTGTTAAAAGCACAGGTATTTTCCCTGATTTTTCCACCACTGTTGCCTGCCCACTCTATATAAGCATCTCAATTAAAGTGAGGCAAAATATCTCAGATATTTCCAGCTTGTCCTGAATTTATGACAATGAAATCATATATAGCAGCACAAAGTGCTGTGCCGACAGCTGACAGACAAAAATCCTAGAACTCTAAAAGTAAAAGTGGCGGATGTTGATCACTGCTGAACTTGTCAGGTCTGTCCACCAGCCTGGAGGGATGCATTTGTAAAATGAGAAGAAACACCTGAGAACAGACCTCAGGTTAAACTGCCATTTGCAGACACAGCCTCCAGTCACCACGTACTGCCCCTTTACAGCTAGCAATCTGCTAATGCAGCTGTTGCTCTTTCACCTCACATCAGAAAACATTCTCAAAGCTTACCCTGCTTATGTTTAGAAGTAGTAGTCAAATAGGCATGGCATGTGCAGTCATGGAAAGGCCACAAGAGTCAGCAATCAAACCAGCATTTACCCAGGGGCTTGTTGAGGAACTTTTTCCTCAGGTTAATTGACTCTTTCCTCTGAAAATCAAAGTAAAGAGCCTGGTCCTTCACGATCAGTCTCTACATGACAATCCCTCAATTCAGATTAAAAGAGCTTTGCTCAACTGGGGTCTTGTGCATTTTGACCCACAAATACATTCCACTGACTTCAGTGATGTTTATGTGATGAAGAGCTTTCTGAATTGAGGCGTCTTCCCTTTTGACTCAAAAATTAATTACCCTAAATACAAACTTTTATTACTAGATGCTCTTGGGTTTATGTGGTATCTTCTTATAACTGCCAAACATGATGGGCACCAGTGCCTATGGACTTTAGGTGGATCTAGGTAAATTCTGCAGTTCAAACCTAGCCATCCTCCAAAGAGATCTATGTTGCAAAAAAATGGATCCTACTCTCTGCCAAGAGCACTGGCCAAATTCAACCAGTTCAACTGGCAAACACTCCTAAGTATGCTTTCTTTTTTACTTACTTTTTTTTTCCTGTGGCTATATTCTTTACAGCCTAGGGTATCTGGATGTTATAGTTGTCAAGATAACCTTGAAAATAGAGCAAAGGCAGAACTGATGGAGCAACAACTGCTTGAGATGCAGTGTGAAAAGTCAGCTCAGAGATATTAGCTGCTCTGTTCAGATACAAATGCTAACTCTGTTGACATTGTAAGAGCTGCTCAATAAAGCATGCAAGACAGAAGAACAAGCCTACTATGAATATCTGGGCAATCAGTCGAGGGTGACAACTGATTTCACGACATTGACTGGGCCTGGAAGAAAACAAATTACCCAAGTTGAGAAGTGGCCACATTCACAAATTTCAGCAGAACTCAGGGAAGAAGCTCTGTTCACCTCCAGATATAGTTAGACTCAAGAAGCTCAGTGTGCAACTGAGCTATGCCAAACAGTAATCAGAGGCCAGGTTTGTTCTGAAACTGAATTGCTGTTAGCAGCATTCTTATCAATGAAGCTTGGAAAAACACCAGCATGTCTTCCTGCACCATTATAACCTCTACAGCTAAGACCACAAGACACAAAGATCAGGACATGGCTAGAGCAATGTTTCTTCTCTCTCAGACCCATATGCCTCTCCAAGACAAGGAGGCCAGCTTTATCCAACCTCAACATCTGTTCTTGAGAAAATGCTGAATCGAAACAATCAAGGTAGAATGGGAGACAGTGTTAATCAGTCAGAAATAGCATAGAAAAAATGCATTATTCTGGTCTTAATGTTGGGGTTTCAGCCACATTGAACACAACGTATTCTCACTAGCTATCCTGGCAACTAAAATTTGAACATGGACAAGATCATAGAGATGTATTTCTGAGTAATGAAGGGCCTTCCCCCTACCTCCCTCCATGATTATTTTTCAAATTGCTTATTTTAAGCAAGTAAAATTGGCATTGCTCCTGCAGATTTGTTCTAGGCTCCCTTTTTCTAGCTGTGCATCCATCTGACCCATCAGCTACAGACCTAACAGTAGCCCACTTCAAGCTGGGTTAATAAATCCACTACACTGCACACTAAAAATGTGTCATAGTTCGTTAATATTAGTTCTATTGTGCTGCCTGCACATTATTAGCATTCAGATACAGGAAGGACTGTATTAGGAGCTGATACACTAGGAAAACAATACTGCAAATACAGGAAAAAAATCAGGATCGTGTATAGCTCCACTTTAAGAGCACATGACATTATTTTTTTAAGAAAATCTGTTTTGGAAAAAAGAGGCTATCACTTTTAAAAGCAGTAGTGACCAATATGAAATCACCACCTTTTTGTCTATGGACAATCAACTCTTCCACAGGTTAGAAACCATCAAGAAAAATGCCCCCCTTTGTCCTTTATTGTTTATTTTGGAGACATAAATATCTAAAGCAAGTATAATCTTAACTTAATAAACTGAATAGCTGGTTTTACTTTTCCATCAGGAATTTGCATGTCAAAGAGCCAAATACAAGTTTGCCTCTGTCTTCCCATCTCATTCCAACCTTAATTGCTTACTTAGAGCAATTCTTACCAAAACTTAGACTTTCTTCCCATTCTATCTCTACAAATGAGGTAGTTCAGGGTAAAACAAAACAAACCAACCAGAAACTGGATAAGTTGGATGGGGCTTTGAGTAACCTGATCTAGTGGAAGGTGTCCCTGCCCATATAGCAGGGGGACTGGAACTAGATGACCTTTAAGGTCCCTTCCAACCCAAACCATTCTATCAAATTAAGTAACTGTACATTCCTCAAATTCTTCTTTAGGACCCAACTTACCCATGATGCCAACAGTTTACCAAGTAGCTAGTATCCCTCTGTCCTCTGACTTACATGAATAAGGATAATTTCACTCTGTTATTTCCTGCCAACCTCTGCTCTCACTTCACCCAGTTGTATCTTATGCTTTTAGCTTGGAAATCTTTTAGGTCAAAGCACACCTGAAACATGTATGGTTTTCTGCCTTACACTTGTTACTATGGCAACAAGAATAAATAACCAACAAAATGGGATGGGGCCAAAACCCTAATGGAGAGATCGGGAGAGGCAGTGATAGCACGCGGTTCAACACGAATGGGAGGACGTGAAATGTTTCCTGTGATGGTATTTGGCCTGATGTGTAGAGAACACAGTACTGAAAGCTACAACTAGGAGGTCCCTCCAAAAAACCAACCTCAGGCCCCAGCAAGGAGACATGTGAGATGGAAGGCACCTTGGAATACAGGATGTACCTAACACATACATATATATATTTGAGAGGCTTAAAAACGAAACCCAAAATAAACAATATCCCCAAAGAAACAGAAAACTAACAAACAAAACCACAGAATTCAAGAAGCCATTCTCAGTAGGAAAATGTTCCTGATCAGGAAAAGGAGGATTTTTCACTTACGTACAGAAGGAGATAAAATGTATTTCTTGTATACAAACATTGATGAAGTGCTGAAGACTTTCCAGTTGCAAAAAATGGGAGGTCCTTGTTAGAAAGGAACAATAATAATTCCGGTAGCTACATCAGACCCACTACCCAGTCACCAGTGGCAAGTTACTTGTTAATCAAGCACACACCTCTTAGCCTGGGAGTGACTACTTTCAACATAAAAAAATAAAGTTGATGTAGGTAATTTCAGAAGTTGTGTTCATCTCTGACCAGTGGCAAAACTGTTTTAAAAAGAGCATGGGAAAAAACAAAAGCGAATGCACATTTTAACTGCAGCACAACTTTCTACTAATGCATTCAGTAGAGGGAGCACCAGAATAAGCCATAGATTCATTTCCATAATGCCTCATGAAACTGTGAAAGTAAGGTTAATAACAATGAATTCTTCTTAAGACTGTATTGTTTGTTAAACACCAAAAAAAAAAAAAAGAGAAAAAATTTAACCCAAAACCTGGATTGAAAATAGAGAGGGAAAAAAGCAAATTTGGTCGAAGATCCTTTCTGTCCAGCTAGCTACCATATTACTGGCTGTGCAAACCACCATATTCTAATATTAAAACAGTAAACTTAACAAAAAACGTAAGAAGGCATTCTTTCCTATAGATACCTTAATTATATCATCAACCAAAGGTTTATGAAGTCTGAAAGTTATGCTCTGTGACAGTGAGAGTACATTTTGGTTCTTGTATTTAGTGTATTTATTGCTTGTTTGCAAATATGTTTTAACACGTCTATCCCCTCACTTTTAATGTCCAGTTTTATCCAAGTTAGTCTTAAATGAGTTCTAAACATGGTAGCTAAGAAACTGTTCTGCAGTGACAGGATAAGGATCAGAAATCTTTCCAAATGTAAATGCCCTTGTTTCATACAAAAAACCCAAAGCCAAAAGGAGGACTTAAATCACTCTGCAAGATCTAACCCTTCTTATTCACCATAGAGTTGGTAAGAGTTCTTAAGAATATCTCCAAAATGCATGGAAAAGGTTAGAAAGCAATAAGCATGTTTTCCAAGAAGAAACATTTCAAAAAACCAAAAGGAAACAAACCTATTAACATTAGCTTAAAATTACTAGCAAAAATAACAAGCTATCATTGAATTTTGGGGCACAGAAATATGTTTGGTTCCATACATCTAATGAGACTCCAGCTCCCATATTCATGCCACAGACATGAATTAGGTTTCAAATAAAAATTAATCTCAAGATAGAAAGGTGACTCAAGGTGGGAGGTTTCCTGTCATGTTTTATTTAACAAAACACTCCAGAGGCAAAGACCTTTCTTTACTTGACCATTACTGCCTCACCTTCAACAGAATGAGAGGTATCCAGTTTCGTGACATATCGAAGTAACATCTCTACGAAGTATTGTCCACAATGGCTTAAGATAACAGCATGCTATGAAGAGGAAGGCAACTACTCCCATTCCTAGAGGTACAGAAAAACACTTCATCATAAAACCATGCCAAACCAGGACAGGTCTTTCCACAACAATGACAAAAAATTCACTTTAAAAATACTCATTTTGTTAGAAAACTATTACAAAAAGAGTATTTTCACTGAGGTTCCCCACCCCATAGTGAATATCAACCCACTGCAATAACAACCTGGAGGGAAAATACGTATAAAAAGTTACATTTGCACCTCTGAAAATGATTGGAAGGAGATTAAGACCTACGTGCTGGTACAACAGAGCACTGTGCAGTGCGTAAGAAGCATCAGTATTAGAAAAGAATCCGTAAATATTTAATCACCTTAGTTTTCACACAAAAGCTTTATTCTCTCTACTTGTCCCACACTCAATTTCTATGAAACCAGTAAAAATTTATCCAAAAATTTGTCATTTTTTGCACTGGTGGCTATGTCTGTGCCTTCCCCTCAATATTACAGGAAAACTAAATAGGCTACAAGGATAGCAGATTTTGAAGAGCCGACAAGCTTCTCTCTATTTCCTAAATCAGCACATCAATTACATAAATTAGTGATACACACTGCCAGCTGACTAAACAAAAATACAAATATTATTTCTAAACCACAAACATTTCTCTCAGCTACAATCTCATTATTACTATCAGTTAAAAAACTGCCACTTCCTCTTTGTAAGGCCTGTAATCAAACACGTTTTTCTCCATTCTTCTGTCATTGCTTTAGACTGCTCAGTGACTTTCATGTTATCTTTTTCTAATTTTCTCAGCCAAAAAAATGTGCAACTTATTCAGACATTTAGGAAACAATACATTTATTAGAATTTTTTTAAAGTAAGATTTTCACCATCTTCCTCAAGAATACTACTAGAAAGGTGGTCAGTGACCAATATTCTGACACTTTTGTTTCCCTGACAAATGGGAATACTAGCAACCAGTAGGAAAAAAAGATTTCTTGAGCTGACGGGCTCATACCTTCTCACTATCCAGTGGACTATAGTTGATCACTCCTCTGGAGATTTGGAGCACCTCAGCTCCCACAACTGGGAAGGAAAATCCCCAACAGATTAAGAAAGTAGAGAATTCAAGCCAGGATGGGACAGATGGATTTGAGAGAGGTTTTGACCTAGCTTAAATATGCACACAGCCTCTGGGCCTTAGGACTCTGTCTGCATCAGCTTTCGGAGTGCATAAGGTAAAATACCTGACAAATCTTTGCCTTGAGAGCCCCCTCTTGCCAGAGAACATCCCACCACCTGCTGAAGTCAGGAGCCTTGTTTCCACAACTGACTCCTCTTGCCTGATACCTCAGGTTGGCCACTGGAAGACAGTTATGGGTGGATGCTCGAAGACTACCTCAGGTTAATTCACCTGCTAGATTCAATGAAGATAATTGCATTGAAGAAGGGTTAAAAAAAACCAAAACCCAAACAAGAACCACAAAACAAACACATACCAACCAATATGCTTCTAACGAGTCTTTCTGGCAGCTCTGTAATAACAGTATCTAGTTTGCTAACCCTGACCTGGATCCTTGACTCTTGTCACCTGTCCTACCAAGTTATTTGATGTAGCAATGTCCATTTGGTATTAGAGAAGATGCTCTTTGAAGCAAAGTACTTCTCAAAGTTCAGCTACATACCACTTTCACCAACTGACTATATAAAAGAGGGAGAAGGGCAAGGGGGGGTTTAATACTTCATCCTCAACTTTCTTAAGCAAAAGAGGTGACAGAACAACTTGCCTTTGCAGTTGTCTTTCCTGGGAACTTGACAGAAGCCTTAAAAGTTCACTTGGTGAAATCAACTGGCCAGCTATTAGAAAGTTCAGCAGGCTGAGTTATATAAGTGTGACCTAGAAAGGTGGCCTCCCATTTCATGCAAGTAAATGGATTTTAAAGATTTCTGTTCAAACTGAGCTATTCCAGGTGATGCCTTTGCAGAGCAGATGATATCCCCTATGACATTTATAATGATACCTTTTGGATAGAAAACATTACATTTCAAAACAGCTGATCCAGTTTTGTTCCAGACTTTTTAAAATGGTAAGGAAGACTATTAAAAATAGATTATTTTAACGTCCTTCTTTTAAGTCCCTCTGACACAGCCTCTTACTGAGATTACGTTAAAGTTGATTTATAGCACAATCAAAATTAGCAATCTGTTGGATGAGTTTTGTCTTTTTGCTAGTGTCTGGGTCACAAATTGAGTTTTCAGAAATGGAAAGCAAAAGGATGCTTAAGAAATCAATAATGCTAAAGGTCTAAATTTAACAAAAGAGTCAGAAATGTAAGTTTTCTTCAAGTATCTGAATCCCACATCATAATACCTTGTCTACACAGTCTACAGTCTCTCCAGCTTCAACATCTAGTGTAGCACCATTAAGGCTAGCTCTGGAGCATTCAGTGGGGAGGGCAGCAGAAAGTAATTCTGCCATTACGCATTTTCCATGGAATGTGACAAACAAGAAATATGTGACAAAACAAAACATACTGTAATTGCTTGAATAAAAAGGTGCACTTGACTAATGGGAACATGCTGGTTTCAGTCCTCACACAGAACTAAAAAGCCTTACGTACAGTTCTTCCCCACACATGCTGGTTTTTAAAATCAGGTTACAAACATCTAAACACACAGGTTCTCTCTGCTGACAGCTGCAGGAAGTATTCGGCTCCACTGCCTTCACAGCAGGACTGGACTGCCCCAACAGGCCGAGCACTGCATTGGCAGCACTGTCAAACAAATTATTTGCAACCAAATATCAGTAGATCAGCAAAACAATCACAGATCTGTACAAAAACAATGAACAGACATGCTGTACCCTGCAATAAAGCAGACTACCCTATTACACTCATATAAAGGCCACGTCCCTTATATATAATGCCAAATTTGGGGAAGATTGAAGCTCTCATTACAGCCAGTAAGACACACCTGCAGTGGCACAGACACACTTGAAGTCTTTGTACAGAAAACTGAGCATAGGCACACACTATTTGTGTGACTTCCTCCTTCCAGACAGGGGTCTGTTCTTGCTCCAGATCTAGGAGTGTTTTACATATTTGAACAAGAATAAAGTTTTACATGTCTATAGTGCCTTTCACTCAAAGATCTCAAAGGACTTTATATCTATTACATACGTCCCAACCCCTCCCCTTGTGAGGTAGGTATTATTCCTATTATTTACAGATGGGGAATTTCAGGCACAGAGGTTACATTATTTGCCCAGGGTCACACAGTGAGTCAGTGACAAAATAAAACAGAATCCAGATGTTCTGATTCCTGTTTGCACAATCCGACTACTAACAAGCCTCATTTTCAAAACAGCCTTAAACAAGTACCAGTGTGCATAAAGAACAGTCTTGGGTTTCATGGGTCACTCCTAAAAGGCGTAACAAATAGGAAAAAAAATAGAAAGAAAAGAATTTGGAAACACATAACTTACTTCTGCAAGCCAACATATCTTTAAAGTAAGTTTCTGCTAACTCCCCTCCCAAAGCTGAGGCAACTTGACTATGAGCCTGAGAAACAGGGTGGGAAAAAAAGAGACTGATGGAACGAAAGTCTGAAACAAAAATCAAGCTCAACAGCCATACCATAAGCTTTCATCTTGAAAGCACAGGGTCATAAAAAAAATAGGGCTGAGAGGGACCTCAAGAGACCACCGAAGTTCATCCAACCTACCTTGAAGCCAGGATCAACTACATCTACTTGTTTCCAACAGTCTGGTTCACCTGCTCTCAAAGACCTCCACCAGTGGAGATGCCATGCCCTTCCCCTGCCATCTGTTCCACCTTACGCTATCACATGAGCAAAAGAGGAAAAACAAGTCTAAAGATAGCTACTTCTGCTCTTTCAGTGGGGGTATGATGATTCCCAGGCCTGTCTAATGATCTGAATGTATTTCAGAGAAGGTAGTCTCCAGATATTTATTTGTTTCTGTTCTGGTTTCCTTGGGAAAACATCAAACATTGATGTCTGCTGTAGTGTAATATTTGAGTTTTGAAAATACTGATTAATACCAGGATAGATACCAATATACTTACTGCAAGTGCCAAATCCTACAAGGTCAGTAACAAAAGACTTTGATACGATAATTTTAGCTCATTGCAGATTCAAACTGCAATAAGAGGGCAGGGAAGACTACAGAAAAACCCCACAGCAAAAGTCAGCAGCTCAGAGTTGCCAAGTTTCACCCAAATGCAGACAAAAATCAGTCAGTTGACAACACGTCTTCAGCAGAGGCAGCACCATATGATCTCTGTAGCATCCCTCCATCTCATCTGTCTTCAAAGTGCATTCTCAGTGCAAAAAGTAGGATTGAATTTAGAGGGGCTCACTGTCCCCAGTGGTTTCATATTAAGACCAGAATTCTTGCTTGAGTTCATATGCTGCAGCTTTGTGTGTGTTAAGTTCACTTCTGCATAGCGGAATGGTGCTGTCCTGGCTCTGCCCCTCAGCATCTATGTCCAAAAGTGTCCGCTCCTCTACAGGAGGACCCACCTGGAAAGGAAGCAGTGCAGGCAGTCCAGGTCTCTCTTCTACAGTGCTGCTGCTACTAGCAAAACAAGAGTCCAGATTGCTTGGAGTGTCAGTACTTGAACTGTTGGCAGAAGATTCACCCTTGGCATTGCTGGGTGACACAAACCACCAGGGATCAAGCCGCTGCCGACTGGCTGCAGGACGTGGCCGGGGCAGGAACTCCAATGTCTTGGGTCTTTCCAGTGTGGGATCCTGCTGTGCATTCCATCGTCTCGGGGTTGGAGGAAAAACAAGGTTGGGGTCTGGCAGGCGAGGGACCTCACCGGGATCTCTGCTTGGACTAGGTGTTTTTAATACACCTATCCAAAACAGACAATGTAAGAGAAGAGGGAGACACGTTAGATGGCACTGCTAGGTGGTTCCTACAGATCTTAGTTCATTTTATGTACAGTGCAAAAACATTTTCAAAGCAGAAAGCTTCCATTCAGAATCTATAAACTCTGTATCTTCAAGATTATGGCAATCTGAAGTGACTGGCTTCTTTACCCCTACACTGTTCTTAACACATTTCAAGACACCTGTTTCACTGACCTAGAACAAGCACCAAGTTTTGATCATTCTCTCACGTGTTTTCTTCAATTTTCAGACTGGAGAGCATGGATTTGACCTCCCACCAGAGGAGAGGACTCTCCAACTCCTTTGGAGGGCACACTACCCACTAACAGCTTGAAT